>VDFB02350705.1:0-200335 GCA_007258455.2 Sequoia sempervirens
TTTTATTTATTTGAAGCCAACTCCACTTGCCAACCATCTCACAAAATTTTATTTTTAAAAAAGTTAGAATTATAATGCTTGCTTTTTTGTTTTGTAGATGGCTGAAAGTAGAAGAGGAGATGTTGCCAGAACAAGCAAGGCTACAGCCAGAGCTAGAAATGTTGAAGCTGGCAAAGAAAATGCTTCCAAGCAGGCCATTATTAAATAGCTGAAGAAGTCTTTTATTCCAGAATCCAAGTTCGTGTCAAAGCTGGGAGGTCTGACTGACACCAACCACGGTTCTTTCAACCTCGAAGCCTTCAAGAGAAGAATATACGGGCAAGGTGGTTATCCTCCGTCGGTGACTTCACACAATATTGTAAGGAGTGGGTTATATGCAGCTGCCGGTTTTCCACCAGCAATTTGATGTCATGAGCTGATTATGGAGTGTGCAAACTTCTACAATTCGGACCACCGGACGATTGTTTCTCCAGAGGGAAAGCTGCTGGCAAATTTCACACCTGATGCAATTGGCGAGGCATTCGGGATACGAATTATGGACAAAATGTTGTACAAGTCCAAGGAGAGAGCTGATAAGATGTATGCTACATCTTTTGATAAGTGTGCTAAGAGGATCAACACAATGTGGATGAGGAAGCCAAAGCCTCCTGGCGCCAAGCTGCCGAAGTAGATCATTTCAGAGGAGCTTAACCAAGAATATTGCAATTTGATCATGATGCTCAGCCGGGTGAATGGCAGCCCACAAGCATATGCGTTTGAGCCCTGGATGTTCTTCTATATCAGCGTGGTACTGGAAGGAAAAGAATATGTGGATTGGGCGCAGATGATCAGTGATAACATTAATGAGCAGTTCAAGAATCTAAGGAGAACGAAGACGTTCTATATGAGCTCATATGTCATTTATATGCTGGCTCGAATGACAAAATATAAGGGGCTGATGTACCAAGAGCTGATTGGATGTGGTCACAATCAATTCAAAATCCATGAATCCTGCAGGCAATTGCATCTGACGAGCACCTCTCACTTCAAGAGGGTGAACGACGCCTTCACAATGTACATCACGAAGACTCTTCAGCGGGGATTGCAACAAAGAATATCTAAGGAGGCACAAGAGTTGATCGAGGAGTACGGGTTTTGGTTTGTCCAATTCCCAAAGTTCACTTATTTAAGGCTGCCGGGGCACCATTCGTATGCTTACCGACTACCGAGGTATCCCACAAATAGAATGATAATGCTCGAGGTGTCTAGGCAACTTGTAGCCTTTGACAAAATTATAAGAAGGAAGAAGAAAGGAGGTTTGCACTTCCCTATTGTTTTGGGAAACTCGCTTGAGGAGTGCCCTTCTTTGCAGGCAGCCAGGGAGGCAGAAGAAGAATTGTAGTTTTATCAGCTCACTCTCCATATCAGCCGGCAAGACTTTGACCCTCGAGGGAAGATTGGAATGGTGCAGGGTGAGGAATACAGGCACAGGGCTCACTTAGAAGATTTTTGGGCAAATGCAAGAGACGAAGATGAAGTTAGAAGGAGAATGTTCTCTAGACTGCCTCTGAGGTTAATCAGAGAGTGCGAGGTGGTCCAGGTTCCGGATCAAGTTGATGAAGATACCGGACTTACTCACTCGGACTATGAGTCGATAAAGAACATGCCAATCCCACCACCGGATTGGGCAGAGCCAGAGATCACAGACTTAGACACTTTGTCTATGCCTGTCTTGACTTTCACGAGGAGTTGGGTGGATGGGCATGTTCACAGGTTGAAGAGAAGATCAATTGCTCTCTCGTACAATCTCATGGGCGATCGGAGGCCACCAGTGTCAGCAAAGAAGAAGAAACAAATTGCCCAAGCTGCGGAGCCACAACAACAAGAAGAACCAATTCAGCCTGAGCCTCAAAGGACAAAGGAGACATCGCCCACGCAGTTGTTGGCTCAATCCTCCAGCGTACATGAAGTCTCGATGTTTGCAAATCAGAGGGTTGGATAGAATGAAGAGTCAGAAATTGGAGAAGTTAACTAGCCGTTGTCAAGGGAATTGGACAGTCAGAGTGCCAATGCTCCTGAGGGTGCTGATCAGCTAGAAGGAGAAGAAACAGAGACAGACATTCGCTTTGATCGTGCACTTGAGGCAGCTTTTGAGGAGGAAGACATCATGGAGCCTGAAGTTTGGGGTCATGAGGAGGATAGTCAACGTATGGAGACAAATGAGCCTCAATCGAATGTTGCTCAACAAGAGGTTCATGGAGTAGAAGCAACAGAGGAGCGGCCCCTTATTGTCTATGGCACTAGTAGAATGTTCCAAATTGGCTCTCACGTGCGATAAGGAGAGATTAGGAGGATGACACCGACCCGGCAGTAGAAATGGAGGAGCTCCTGAATAGAACAAGTGGGTCACCTAAAAGGAAGAGAGCCAGGAAATATTCCACGATGGAAACGGATGAGGCTGGTTCTCGAACTCTCCATGTTGCAGTTCCAAGGGAGGAATATGATCTAGGTGATGTGATGCCTGAGAACTACACAGTCACTACGATTGAATTGGGTCGTCCCTCTGGAGCACAGGTGGTCGAGGAGGCTGAAAACTCCTTTCAGGCGCTGAAAGATAGACTAGTACGGAAAGAAGGAAAGTACAAGAAATTGAAGAAGGAGCATAAGGCACTAGTTGGGTATGTGCGGCATCTAGCACAACCATGTGCCTAGGAGAACCCAACGGTGGAGCTTCCAGTTGAGCTTCCACGGGAGTCGATCAGCGGACTCGAAGAGATGAAAAGGGCTATTTAGGAGGGAGATAAGTGAATTGGCGGTGTCCGTGTTGAAGCTGAGAAATTCATGATAGATCTTGTCTCCTCCTTTCAGCGTGCTTCCGGTATCCTCTCACGCTTGGAGAACATCGAGCAGGCTTGGAATGACACATATATTTCAGGATAAAGCCATTCCACGCCTGGCTGCTTTGATGCGCGTACCGATGCAGACTTTGGTTGATGAAGGGGTGATCCAGGATGGGGATAGATATGATTTTCCAGGGTGGTATTCTGTTGCATTCACTGGCAGGGGCTTCTTCGACATGGCAACGATAGAGTCATCTAAAATCAGGAAAGCAATGAGAAACATTCACGAGGGCATCCTCAATACACTAGAAGCGTTGTTCTCCAGAAGGCTAACTCCCGAGGAGGTGGAGATGGATGGATTGAAGGGGAGGTTGTAGCCGTTCTTCTCGGAAATGAGGGTGTTTGCTCAACTGGACTTCAAAAATATCTCTACTTTCTTAGCCATCATTCAGAGCACGCAGGAATCTATCGAGAGTTGGAGAAAGTCGTGTGACCGGTAGGAGTAGATGATTGCTATCCTTGAATATCAGCTCAACCTTACTCCGGCAATCTCTGAGCAAGAAGTTGATGCGGTGTTGGCCAGGTTTGTTGCTTACGCGGTCAGAGAGAAGAGCAATGGTAATAGAGTCATGGGCGAGAACGAGAATCTTCTGGAGGGATAGTGGGCATTAATTGCCCATAGTGGTCAAGGAGGAATCTGCTATTTTTGTACTTATTAATGATGCCACTCCACCTTCTGGCGGTTTTTAGGGTGAATCTTATCTAGGGCTGAGGTGGCTCGATCTGAGCCGTCCATTGTAATTCGATCTGGACCATCCATTGGATTGGCCAGCTATATAAAGGGGAGTCCCCTCATTTGTACACTAGTTAGTTAGACATTTGATCAGACTAGAGAGTAGACATCTTGCTAGAGCATAGAGAGATAGTTAGAGTTAGAATAGTTTCATTGCATTGTTTGAAGAAGGAAAATTCTTCCTTTGAGAATTTTGTAAGAAATCGTTACGAAGACTATTATAATGAAAGAGTTTCATTGATTGGTGAATTTGTCTTTCGTTGTGAGCAGTTAGTGAGGTTTCTTCACCCTTCGACTTCAAAGTTAGAGTAATTTTCATGCAAGTAGTTAATTATGAGTGGTTGTGTTTGATTTAAGTGAGCTTCATTAATCCATACCACTAACAAGCTTATTGATGGTAAGCTTGTCCTGCGTGGTCAACTGGAATACCTTTTAGATTTAACTTCGATCAAGATTCATGTGTATGTATGCATCGTTTTGATGGTATTTGCATTGTTGAATCATGATTTGAACATCTTTTCGCTCCCTTGAAGATTGCACCAACCTTGTCGAAGTTGTCCAACAGGAGGCAAGTCAACGTTCGGTTGAAGTTCATTGAAGTCAAGCTCAATACCTCTTGCATTTAGACTAGGACGTAATTTTCTAAATCTCTACAGCCATTCAATTCTGGTTAGTTTTAGGAAAAGTCATACATCAACGCTAAATCATTCGCACGAAATACCCTTCAAATCTTTAACTTGTTGTCAACTGCAAACCTTTTAAACAATTGTAAGTCCTCGAAAATAGTAAAATCACAAACGAATCCCATCAAGGTATTCCAAAGCATTTCAAACCTTGGAGTTGAATATACAAACTTTCTAGCAATTCAGCTGCATAGACTTTTAAGAGAGAATGAGAAGCCTTCACAATCCTGTTCTCATGATTGGTGCACACAAAAATCACATCAACACATACTCAAGGGTTCCTGAGAGGGATTGAGCATGTTATTGAGTTGGAAGAAGGGGCCAAACCAATGATTACCACCCCGTACTATCATCCTAAAAAACATAAGGATGAAATAGAGAAGGCAATAAAAGAGTTATTAGAGATGAGCCATATTAGGCCAAGTAAGATTCCATTCACATCTGCAGTAGTGTTAGTGAAGAAAAAATATGGGACAATGCAGATGTGTATTGGTTACAGGGCTCTCAATAAAAAGACTATCAAAAATAGGTACCCATCCCGGTGGATAGACGAGTTGATAGATGAGCCGATGAGAAGGCATTTAAGATTGACTCTGACGCCCGATATCATCGATCGATGAGGACACAGTGATATTGAAAATACAAATTTCAAGTGCTATGTAATGAGCCTAGCCCAGGTGACTCAAAAACTCTTCTTTTGTTGCCTTGGGAATTTTGTCAAACAATTGGTGTGCAAGCTAATATAGGCTGATAAGAACTTCTAATTGATTTGTTTTGACTTTCTCGTCACCAATGATGTTTCTTTAAATGTTTCCAATGGTATCAATGATTGCCAATGACAACTATGAATGTCTCTAAGATGAAATGCAATTGTTTTAATGCACTTTTGATGTATATAGATGACTGAAACTACTTGCAATATGCAGCTACAGCAATTAGAAATTATGACAAACACTTTGGATGCAACCTAAGATGGCATTTATGCACTTACAACCAAGTAGCATTAATACAAACACCTAGTATGCAATATTATAACATTATTTATGCCAAAGGAAAACCTACAACCAATTGAAATTTTGACAAACAATTGGCATGCAAACTAATAAGCTGATCATGAATGACAATAACATATTCAATTACAATAGTATTTGACCAACAACTTATATCTCCTTATTTGCAATAAAATTTCTACTACAATGATGCTATGAATTGGCCAAGACTCTTGGCTTACAATTGTTTGACAATAGTGCCAAATCTGATTTTCTGAGTATTCACTTACAACAGCAACTAAAATGCCTATGATGACAATGCAAACTACTTAGTAAATGCAAGAAGAACCTGGTAATGATGGCGCCCAATGTTGTTGATGAAGAAACAATAAAAATCCAATGTGATAGGCACCTTCCAAGCTCAAATCAAAATGCTCAAGTTGCTGCCCCTGTTCTTGCCTGGAAAAAGTTTAGATAATTAATTGCAGCACCAAACGCCCTCCAATTTTCCCTTAAAATGATTGTCTCGACGATAGGAATTGAATACAACAATACCCAGAATGATTGGCCTCCTCAATCGAAAGATATGAGCAAAAACATGAGACTCACATAGGCTGATCAACCTCCATGACAGCAGATTATGAAGGTCTGAAAATGCAACTGAAACTTTACAAAATATCACTCCTTAAGATGATGAAATGATAAATCACAGTCAGCAATTATTCTCCAAATTGAATCTCCACAAATTTGCTCAATAAAATAATCAATCTCAGCAATACATCAGCTGCTGAAATAACTTCTCCATCAAATGCAACAATACATCAGCTGTTGCAAGTCAAATACTTTACTCAAAATAAGTACAATAATACATCAGCTATTGTACTCAAATAATTTCCACAATGAAGCACAAGATTGGACTTCTGAAGTAAAGCCCACAATCAACAATAATTCAGCCGGTATCTCATAGCCTCAAAATTGCGTAACCAATGAGGGTTTTCGTCCCCAAAGGTCCTCCAATGGCTGAAACCCTAGCTGGCTTCTCCACCACCAAAAGTCATCAATTCAAACAACAATTCCTAGATGATGAAACAATGGTTGGCCTCACCTATTTATTCTTTTTCACCAAGAGGTCGGCCCAAAATCTAGAAGCTTCCAAAATATTATTTTATTTTTATTAAGTGACTTTATGATATATTATTTTATTTAAGTCACTTTATTAAATTAATTAAATATAAAGTTACCTTTTAATATTTATTTATTTGATAACTTTATAAATAATTAACTTAATACCACTTTTTAATTTAATTAAAATAATCAATTAGTCATCCTCATAAAATAATCATTATTTTGGACAACTTAATTAATTAGATTAATTAAATCAAACTACCTCCAAAACGGGGACATTACAGTCCGCCCCTCTTGAAATTGCTTGTCCTCAAGCAATTCACCACATGGATCCCACAAGAAGAACTGCATAATGTCCCTGTCATCACTAAACAATGCCTATAACACCAGCACTCGCACAATCTACTGAATCAACTCATTCCCAAAATTGTGATAGTGAATCTGATGCAACCACATGATTGGAAAGCCACTACCTATTGCTTCCCATTGTGCCACTCTAATACCCCATGTCTCCAAAACATTGCAAGTCTCCAAGTCCTGAAACAAATGATAATCATCATGAGAGAGCAAAGTAGAAGACCTGCCAAACTTGGAATCATCATCTGAGGTCGGAATCAAATCATATCTGAGCTGACTAGAACACTTCTTATTCCACCCACCTCTATGTGTCATCAAAGTCATCATCAAATCCTGAACATGTGGGCTAAAATCAAACTGATGACCACACCTCAAGATGCAATCGAGGTGAAACTCTCCTGACTGAGCTAATGGAATACCCGAATGATCTAGTGTATTCCATCCAATATTGCCATCCTTGGAAGAAGGCTCACAACTCATAATAGGATGAGTTGGTTGTGCAACAACATCATCATGGATGCTATCTATTGCCTGGCAAGGTGTTGAATCAATACCAAAACCCAACGTGCAAGTCCTAGAAGGAATCATCTCCTTTTGATTCAACTGACCAATGTTAACCTCCAGAGTACCGAAGAAGATACTAGTACTCAGAACTCCACTAGCACCCGAATCTGTTGCCGACACTGATGTGTCTACACCACCACCTAACACTGCATTTGTATCCTGAGTGTGAACACTAGGTGAACTCATACTGCTATCATCTACAAGTGTCCTGGCTACTCGGAAGGAATGCTCTGAATCCTGAAGTGCTAACTAAGTGCTCACCAAAGAATCCCTAGTGACCATAAGCTCCTGAGAAAGCATATCAACTTCCTCCTCTTTCCTCATCAAGGCATCTGAATAGATCCCAACAAGGTTAAGAAGGTGGTCACGGTCTGAAAGAAGGTGTAAATAACTTGATTTCATCCCTCCCATGCCTTCTTTGATCTCCTGCAAGCTATCATGAGAAGACTCTGCCACAACTCCCTTTTGTCTTCTCTCAAGCTGAACCGCCCAAAGGTGATTTGCAATCATCTTATGCATCCTGTCATGATGAGATAGAGTTGCCACGATCCCATCCTCATTCACCTTTAGCTGGTTCCTCAAACTGTGTAGACCATGCGGAGTATCTCTAGCTTGAACCTCACATGAAGAAGTCTCTAACTGTGCCTGATATTCTTTTTCCGCAAAGTCCTAAATGCTCTCATGTCGATTTGCAAGTAGGTCAGCACCAATTCCACCTGTCAAATCAGCAGTGACTTGAATAGGTGTCTGAAAACGAGAGGACTCGTGCTGCTTCTTGTCCTCATCATCATCTTGCTCAATTGAAACATCGGATGATTGCATGCTCTCCTCTTGAAAAGAAGATGAAACCATAGGTGAAGTATCATTATCCTTAAATTGTTCAACCAAACTTCTTAACAACTCATGTGCCATGGGTGACACATCTTGCTCACCTTTCCAAACAGCCCATAGGTCATTTGTCACGAGCTTAGAAATAGCATCATCCTCATACAAAACTGAAGACATGATGGATTGCATTGAAGTGAGCACGCAACTAGGATGAACCTCATCGATAACATTCCAAAATATATGAAACATCTTGCGAATGTCATCAACACAATCCATGGATAACATAATGTTTTCAAATCTGAACTTTGCAAATACTTCAAGTAGTTTTACCCTCTTAGAAAAATAAGGGTTTTTGATGTCATCCAAACCTTTGAAACTTGCCACCATGATTTGAAGTACCTCTTTCATAATATGGCTGTCATAAGGATCAATAGGAGCTGTTATCCTCATAATTTCACTAATGCAAGAGATGGCTGCAAGTCTTACCACCTCATCATGATGTCTCATAAGTTGTGGCTTAACCAAGCAATGCACTGCTGGAGACAAAGCTAGTTCCATAACATCAGAATGTGACTGATCAACTATGCATAGACAAGTCTCTAACTCCTCCAAAGTGCTTAGAAGAACCTCCTTTTGCTGAGATAGATGTTCTAATTTCTTCCCTTTGTTGTAAATTCTTTCTTCCAAATCCCTTTCACCTGTTAAAGCCGTGTTGGTAGCTGAAACTTGATCTTGAAATAACCCAATCAGGCTGGCAGGAAATCGCTCTAATACCACTGTAATGAGCCTAGCCCAGCTGACTCAAAAACTCTTCTTTTGCTGCCTTGGGAATTTTGTCAAACAATTGGTGTTCAAGCTGATATAGGCTGATAAGAACTTCTAATTGATTTGTTTTGACTTTCTCGTCACCAATGATGTTTCTTTAAATGTTTCCAATGGTATCAATGATTGTCAATGACAACTATGAATGTCTCTAAGATGAAATGCAATTGTTTTAATGCACTTTTGATGTATATAGATGACTGAAACTACTTGCAATATGCAGCTACAACAATTAGAAATCATGACAAACACTTTGGATGCAACCTAAGATGGCATTTATGCACTTACAACCAAGTAGCATTAATACAAACACCTAGTATGCAATATTATAACATTATTTATGCCAAAGGAAAACCTACAGCCAATTGACATTTTGACAAACAATTGGCATGCAAACTAATAAGTTGATCATGAATGACAATAATATATTCAATTACAATAGTATTTGACCAACAACTTATATCTCCTTCTTTGCAATAAAATGTCTACTACAATGATGCTATGAATTGGCCAAGACTCTTGGCTTACAATTGTTTGACAATAGTACCAAATCTGATTTTCTGAGTATTCACTTACAGTAGCAACTAAAATGCCTATGATTGTTAATAATGATATAACAGCTTCAGTCGTTCCTTCCAGCTCAGCTCTTTTGTGAAAACATAAATTAAATGATAGTCGTTGGCTATTTAATTTATTGTTTTGTATTATCCTCATTTCATATTATGGCCGACATGAAAAGATTTGAATTCATCTTGATCATTTATTAGAAGACATTTAATATTTATCAAGGCCGACTTTCATTTAAGAAGACACGCGATTTCTTAAGAGGCCGACATGAAGGATTTGAAGAGACATGTCTCTCCCATTCATTTGTATATATACAGATTGTTTCGTCCATTGTATTCATCTAGTTCAGTTCGGTTATTCACATAAGTTCATCATCATCAAGATCGTTCCAGTCAAGTGCGATTTAGGAGATTGCGAATCATTGAGATTTCTGTTAAATCAGATCTCTGTCAAAGCGAATTCTGTCAAAGCACGCATTGTCATCAAGGGCGAAGTTCAGTGCAAGTGCGAATACAAGATTCAGTGTGAACATATGCAGCGCTAATACATTACTCAGTGCGGACTTAATACAATGTGGAGATCTTACAGATCGAAGTCTATCCAGTGCAAAGTATCATGCCAGAGCGAACTCCTTACAGCAGGCTGTGAACCATTAGTTATTGCGAATATTGTCAGATCTGTGTTCAGTCAATTCGGATATTGCCAGGTGCTGTATATTGGTCTTGTGTTAGACCTCATTGTAAAGTGAAATGTTGTCACTGATATTATAAATAAAAGAGAGATCTTTGTTGCTAGGTTTTTCTCCCTCAAGAGGAGGGTTTTCCCAGGGTATCTGCTGTGTTATTTTGTCTGATTTTGGAATTATTTTCTGTGCATTTAATCTGTTCACATAAATTTAACATGGTATCAGAGCGGGTTTGAGGATCGTGATCAGATTATTGCATTCAGCTTATCCTATTTGTTCATTTTGTCAAGATGGTGTATGATTTGAAGGTTGAGGATTCAAGTGAGTATCTGTCCCATTTAGCATTATCAAGCAGTGTACCTTCCGACACCAACACTTGGATAATCGACAGTGGTGCCTCTCGTCACATAACTGGCTTCAAGGAGCACTTATCGAGTTTGGTGGAAAAGAAATCTTCTGAACAAGTCATCATTGGAGATGATGCCAGCTACTCCGTAAAAGGAATTGGGACCTCCACACTTCATTTGGACTCCGGCATATCGTTTCAATTGGGTAATGTTCTTTATGTTCCCGGAATCAAGCGTAATCTTATTTCTATTTCAGCTTTGGAAGATAAAGGATATCAAGTTGCCTTCTCCAAAGGCAAAGTTCTAGTGTGGATGCAGAACTCTAGCTTCAAGGATGCTCAAGTAATTGGAGTTAGATATGATAACCTCTACAAGGTTTGCTCACATTCTCTTCAAGCGCTGGTTCATGACTCTTCCAATCTTTGTGATCTTTGGCATCGGAGATTGGCTCACTTACACTTTCGAGCCCTACCTATTATGGAAAAGATGGTGACGGGCCTTCCTAAATTCAACCAGGAGCACGAAGGTACATGCAAGGGCTGCGCATTAGGTAAGAATATAAAAGCCCCTTTTCATAGTAGAGAAAATAGATCTAAGTGTATTTTAGATCTAATTCATTCTGATTTATGTGGTCTTATGTCTATTCCTTCTTCGAGTGGTTTTTTGTATTATGTTCTTTTCATTGATGATCACTCTAGGAAGACTTGGATTTATTTTTTGAAATCTAAAGAATCTGAGGAAGTATTGGATAGGTTTAAAGAGTTTAAAGCTTTGGTAGAAAATCTTTCTGGTAAACGAATTAAGGTCCTCAGATCTGACAATGGTGGAGAATACACCTCTGGTAGTTTTCAAAACTTTTGTATTGATGCAGGGATTAAGAGGGAGTTTTGAGTTCCCTATAATCCTCAACAAAATGGTGTTGCAGAAAGGAAGAACAAAACGATTGTGGAAGCAGCAAAGGCCATGATCCATGATCAAGATTTGCAAACTTTCTTATGGGCAGAAGCTTCTAGGACAGCTGTATATGTTCAGAACAGAAGTCCTCATAAGATCTTGGAGAATATGACTCCAGAAGAAGCTTTTACAGGGAAGAAGGCTGAAGTCAATCACTTGAGGATCTTTGGTTGTCCCGTCTATGTTCATGTTCCCAAAGAAAAGAGAACCAAGCTGGAGCCTTCTGGCAAGAAGGGAATATTTGTGGGCTACAGTGAGACATCAAAAGCTTACAGAATTTACATTCCAGGTCAGAAGTTGATAGAGATCAGTAGGGATGTCACATTCGAGGAAGATGTTGCATTTAGGAGATCTAGAGGGATTCATATGGAGATTGATAATGAAGAGTCTCCTCAGGACATGGAAGTTGACCATACTCTTGAGATTCAGAGGGAGACTATGGAACCAAAGGAAGATCTCGATCCAGTTGAACCCTTGGAACCTACTGATGGGCCTATTGACATTGTTATTGGGAGAAAGAGACCTCTATGGGCTAGTCGCACTATGCAAGAGGCTGAAAGCTTTGCAGCTCCTAGAGGCACATTCAGAGAAAGCAAAAGGCCACATAAGTTCTCCAGTTATGTTGCCTTGAGGAGTCAGATTATAGAATCTGAGCCTTCCTGTGTTGAGGAAGCATCTAGTCTCAAGTTTGAGAGATGCTATGACAGAAAAGTATCAACAATTCTAAAATGATGTTTGGGATATTGTTCCTAGACCCGAGGGCAAGTCTGTGGTATCTTCTAAATGGCTATTCAAGATTAAGCATGCTGCAGATTGAAGCATTGAGAAGTACAAGGCAAGATTTGTGGCTCGTGGGTTTTCTCAAAAAGAGGGAGTTGATTATGATGAGACCTTTGCTCCTGTTGCTCGCTACACTTCTGTTAGAACCATCATTGCTATTGCTGCATCCAGAGGATGGAAGATTCACCAGATGGATGTGAA
This sequence comes from Sequoia sempervirens, assembly GCA_007258455.2. Classification (NCBI taxonomy): domain Eukaryota; kingdom Viridiplantae; phylum Streptophyta; class Pinopsida; order Cupressales; family Cupressaceae; genus Sequoia; species Sequoia sempervirens. The sequence continues at coordinate 12,515 of VDFB02350705.1, forward strand.
GACAGCCTTTCTCAATGGAGTGATTGAGGAAGAGGTTTACATAGAGCAACCTGATGGATTTGAGATTCATGGGAAGGAGTCTCATGTTTGCAAGCTGAAGAAGGCCTTGTATGGTCTTAAGCAGGCTCCTCGTGCATGGTACGAAAGGATTGATCAGTATCTATCAAGCTTGGGTTTCTTGAAGAACGATGTTGATTCAAATCTCTACTTCAAGGTAATCAATGGTGATGCATTAATTTTGGTTTTATATGTTGATGATCTAATCCTCACTGGAGAAGATCACCTGATTCTTGAATGTAAGAAGGATTTAACTTCTGAATTTGAGATGAAGGACCTTGGGCTCATGCATTACTTCCTTGGTTTAGAAGTCCAAGCAATGACGATGATTCTAAGTCATGGAAGTACACCATTGATATAATCAAGAGATTTGGCATGATGGATCAAATCCAGTCTACACCTATGGAGACCAATAACTTTCATAAATTGAAGGAGGTCAATTAGTTCAGATTTGGTGGATCCTACATTGTACGTATAAACGATCGATCCTTGATGCACCTAGTTAACACTAGACTCATATTTGCTATGCAAGGAGTGCACTTAACGCTTTTATGTGTGATCCTGAGATGATACATCTTGTTGCAGCTAAACATATCCTCGAGATACTTATGTACACATTGGATATGGGGCTAAAGTATACTAAATGCAGACTTGGAGTTACTTGTTTCACCGACTCGATCAAGCAGTTGTGTCACAACCTAAGAGCACCTGTTGCTCGCTTGGGTTCTCACAGATTTCGGTGCAAGCAGGAAGCAATGAAAATTGAGTACGTTAGAGGTTTAGTACATTGCAATTTTGCATGGCAACTTGGGAAGTACAGGCTTCAGAAGCTCCTCGGATCGACAGACAATCAATGGAGCCTACTATTATTCATTGTGATAATCGTAGTTGTGAAGCTTTCTGTCAATCTTGTGTTTCATGACAGATCCAAGTATGTTGAGATCAAGTACCACTATATCAGAGATATGGTACTGCAGAAGGCTGTACAGTTGAGGTACATTAGCACTGATGAGCAGACGGCAGATATTCTCACCAAGCTCTACGCCCGGGATAAAGTTTGTATGCCGAGATAAGCTTGGTATGGTGAAGAATCAACCTTGGTAGTATGAGTCGATTATCAATGAGCCTTCTTAATGCATTTTCTTTTGTGACGGAAGAATTTGAGGTGAAAGCGCTTGTTTCCACCCTCTGAGCTGAGTCATGGTGGATGTCATGTGTGCGACTCCATGACATATGTTGTACTTGTGTTTCACCCTCTGAGATAGTCATGGTGAAAGTCACGTTGAGGTGACAACATCACGCAAGTGATGAAAACTCGTACTTACTATTGCATTTTCTTCTGTGACAGAAGAATTTGAGGTGAAAGCCCTTGTTTCCACCCTCTGAGCTAAGTCATGGTGGATGTCATGTGTGTGACTCCATGACAACATCACGTGAGAGAGTCCGTGATGATCTTCTTGTACTTGTGTTTCACCCTCTGGGAGAGCCATGGTGAAAGTCACGTTGAGGTGACAACATCACGCAAGTGATGAACACTAGTACTTACCATTTGATGGTTGATATCGAGACGATATCTAATATCACGTTGAGGTGATATCCTTCTCTTTATATCTGATTGCAGGCAATGATGAACCTCATATGGAGATGATTCGTATTGTGCAGCTGGAAGTTCTCTCCCTAGCTGAGAGGGAGTGTTAATGATATAACAGCTTCAGTCGTTCCTTCCAGCTCAGCTCTATTGTGAAAACATAAATTAAATGATAGCCGTTGGCTATTTAATTTATTGTTTTGTATTATCCTCATTTCATATTATGGCCGACATGAAAAGATTCGAATTCATCTTGATCATTTATTAGAAGACATTTAATATTTATCAAGGCCGACTTTCATTTAAGAAGACACGCGATTTCTTAAGAGGCCGACATGAAGGATTTGAAGAGACATGTCTCTCCCATTCATTTGTATATATACAGATTGTTTCGTCCATTGTATTCATCTAGTTCAGTTCGGTTATTCACATAAGTTCATCATCATCAAGATCGTTCCAGTCAAGTGCGATTTAGGAGATTGCGAATCATTGTGATTTCTGTTAAATCAGATCTCTGTCAAAGCGAATTCTGTCAAAGCACGCATTGTCATCAAGGGCGAAGTTCAGTGCAAGTGCGAATACAAGATTCAGTGTGAACATATGCAGCGCTAATACATTACTCAGTGCGGACTTAATACAGTGTGGAGATCTTACAGATCGAAGTCTATCCAGTGCAAGTATCATGCCAGAGCGAACTCCTTACAGCAGGTTGTGAACCATTAGTTATTGCGAATATTGTCAGATCTGTGTTCAGTCAATTCGGATATTGCCAGGTGCTGTATATTGGTCTTGTGTTAGACCTCATTGTAAAGTGAAATGTTGTCACTGATATTATAAATAAAAGAGAGATCTTTGTTGCTGGGTTTTTCTCCCTCAAGAGGAGGGTTTTCCCAGGGTATCTGCTGTGTTATTTTGTCTGATTTTGGAATTTTGCATTTAATCTGTTCACATAAATTTAACAATGATGACAATGCAAACTACTTAGTAAATGCAAGAAGAACCTGGTAATGATGGCGCCCAATGTTGTTGATGAAGAAACAATAAAAATCCAATGTGATAGGCACCTTCCAAGCTCAAATCGAAATGCTCAAGCTGCTGCCCCTGTTCTTGCCTGGCAAAAGTTTAGATAATTAATTGCAGCACCAAACGCCCTCCAATTTGCCCTTAAAACGATTGTCTTGACGATAGGAATTGAATACAACAATACCCAGAATGATTGGCCTCCTCAATCGAAAGATATGAGCAAAAACATGAGACTCACATAGGCTGATCAACCTCCATGACAACAGATTATGAAGGTCTGAAAATGCAACTGAAACTTTACAAAATATCACTCCTTAAGATGATGAAATGATAAATCACAGTCAGCAATTATTCTCCAAATTGAATCTCCACAAATTTGCTCAATAAAATAATCAATCTCAGCAATACATCAGCTGCTGAAGTAACTTCTCCATCAAATGCAACAATACATCAGCTGTTGCAAGTCAAATACTTTACTCAAAATAAGTACAATAATACATCAGCTATTGTACTCAAATAATTTCCACAATGAAGCACAAGATTGGACTTCTGAAGTAAAGCCCACAATCAGCAATAATTCAGCTGGTATCTCACAGCCTCAAAATTGCGTAACCAATGAGGGTTTTCGTCCCCAAAGGTCCTCCAATGGCTGAAACCCTAGCTGGCTTCTCCACCACCAAAAGTCATCAATTCAAACAACAATTCCTGGATGATGAAACAATGGCTGGCCTCACCTATTTATTCTTTTTCACCAAGAGGTCGGCCCAAAATCTAGAAGCTTCCAGAATATTATTTTATTTTTATTAAGTGACTTTATGATATATTATTTTATTTAAGTCACTTTATTAAATTAATTAAATATAAAGTTACCTTTTAATATTTATTTATTTGATAACTTTATAAATAATTAACTTAATACCACTTTTTAATTTAATTAAAATAATCAATTAATCATCCTCATAAAATAATCATTATTTTGGACAACTTAATTAATTAGATTAATTAAATCAAACTACCCTCAAAAGCAGGGGACATACAAAATAATTATTTATTTAAATAATTATTAAAAGGCAACCTTTTGTGAAAGGGCGTGATGGTTTAGAAACCACCCCTTAAAAGGATATATAAATCATTCATGTGAGAGATGGAAAAGACATTCAAGGATGGAGAACATTCAAGGAGAAAAGAGAAAAAGAAAGAGGAACTAAAAGGGCACAAAGGAGTGAAGGTTAGGGTCTAGGTGGGCATTTAAACATTTGGAGAAGGGGCACACAGCATGTGTCCAACTCGGGGTACAACGTACACCCGGGAGTGTCTTGGCCAGGGCTGTATTTATGTCGTAAAAACAGGTTGGTTCTGTTCAAGAACCAGTTCCTCCGGGGGTGTTTGTGCTGGGAAACAGCCGAGGTCCATAACCATTCCTCTGAGTGCCGGATTTCCTCTAAGTGTCAGATGGCATCCTTTCCATGACTTTAAGATAAGTATTGAGAACCATTGATTCAATAATATTAGGAATATTTTCTATATGATTTGGTGTTAATATGATTAATCTATGTGGAGGTGTTATTCCATTTACTATGTTGATTATTTAATTGTCACGTGTTTGTAGCTTACATTAATTATTCACATTTATTTTGATAATATTGCATATTAACTCTACTATTTGTTATATTAAATATGCTGCTAATACTTGATAACTATAAGGGGGAAAGTGACATCACAAGTATGATGAATTGCTGCTGTTTGGAAATAGTTTGGTGAAGATGCTGGTTATGTTTCAAATCTGTTATTTTTATTAAAAAATCTGGAAAAGGACATTACATTATGATACACTGAAACTAAGAAATTGGCTTAGAGAATATGGCCACTCAAACCTAAAATACAAGCTCCTAAATTTCGTTACTCCCTTTTGCAAGGATCCATTGACACTTAACATCTTGATCTACACAAGAGGAATCAAATGCTATTCAGTACTTATGTTGCAGACTTGAAGTGGATTATAAATACAAAAATCAATATTATTGCAATTTCCATGAATACAGCATAATAACATCTAGATCATTCAACGCCCAGTTCTAGATTTAGAAACATTTGATCAAGGTCAAGGTTGCACTTATTTACATCAAACTTTACTAGAGTCAAAACTTTTGAAACAATTTTCTATATCATATAGACACTACTGCCCTCTGCAGAACTACTTACAACATCTCATTTGAACAGTTATAGCAATGCACTCAAAGGATTTTTTGAATGGAGAATTGTCCTAATTACATTACACCTTGGCTTGGAAACTACTTTTTGATTATTTATATGCAATAAGATAACAAGTTTTTGACAATAGATCTGATGCCAACACTCTTAGACAATGTTATTAATCTTCAAGCTCAGTTCCTCCATGAGTCGTCTATAAATTCAACACAAGAATCTAAAGATTGTCCTATGTTCATCCATGATCAACTTGCTTCATGTTGTCAAATCCTAGGGAATTCGACATGATCCTAGTTATTTTTTGTCTCGTTCTTCCAACAAACATTGTAAGACATCACCCATTCATGATTGCAATTTCATCTATCATTTACATTAGTTAAGATTCGGGACCATATTTCAAAATAAATCATTAACTATTAAGCATAAAAAGGATATCACCAATCCTCATTAGAAAGCAGTGATCGTCTGGCCTACATTTCCACCCGACCACCCTCATAGTGAAGTACTCAACTTCACAAGGGAAACGGTGAGGTGCATGAACATTTCCTCTCTTTATCACTTGGTAACAATGTAGGGCCCCATCCAACTTAACTAATTACATAGCCTCCAATACTAAACCTAGTTTGTGACCCAACATTGACTTCACATACTCACATACACATGCACACATGCCTCGACAATCATACTAAAATTGGACACACATATTACAAGAACACACATACACAAGACTCTTCACAAACTATCTTTTCCACTCCTCATATCTTCATCAATCACAACCTTCATAATAAGTTTGTTCCCATCGCCCAATCAGCATAGTCTGAGCTTGTCCCCATTGCCCAATCAATATAGTCTAAGCTTGTCTCCATTGCTCAATTTCTCAGCAATTCATACAAACTTCCCTTAAGTCTTATGGGTTCCCCCCCAAGGTATTGATTCTTTTACACATTCAAACATAAACACACACAACTAGACTCACATGGTACACACACACACACACACACACATTGAACCATGTCCATAGAATTTAAGCATTACCAGGCTTGTTAGCAACATGTACTCTAAAAGCCTCTTCATTTCCCCCTTTTCCTTATATTTGTTTTCCCTTGCTTCCACATCTAGTTTCAACAACCTTCTCCCAATGATCTCTTCTTATATTTCTACCCGTTTGTTTTTTAAAATCCTTCCTCTCTCGAATTCCAATGGCCAACTGAGAAGGCTTACTAACTCTTCAGAATATCAATCGAGTATTTCCTTTGTCGCAAAAAAAATGACATTCTTCAAACTACCAGCCATATTTCTTGGCTTCTTTTGATTAGCTATTGATCTAATTGTGCCTAAGCTAGCGATCACCTCTTGTTTAATGTCTCTTTGTTTATTAATCTACTTACCCTTTTCCTTCCCCAATCAATGGCTCAACATATGTTATGCAAAACATTCTCCAAGCCCTTATATTGTTGTGAAAATCAGTCTTACTAACTCCGATGCACTAACTTGGATTTTTGTCAAGCTAATTATATTAGATAATTCAAGCCTTCTTACTACCACCACAATCAGCACTTGGCATCAATTCCTTTGCCCTGGTGTTCTATACATACACCATCACCATTATAATCGTCCTATGAAACAGAACCACACCCTCCCCCACTCCCCCCCCCACAACTTCAACCCACTTTAGCCTCATCCATGTGTCAATTGTTGCCTGCATGCTCATATCATCACTCACAATATCATTATCATATCATGCCTTATAAAATATTTCAAGTAGCTTTGATTCAGCATGAATAAGATGTTAATCCTTAGATATTAAATATTAAATCTGAAACCCTCTAGAAACATTGAATCATCATTCTTTATCAAGATATTTACTGACATCAAGATCACTATGGTGTGTCAGTTTACAACAAATAATATTGTCCATGAGATTTAGTTATCAGCCCTTATGATTTTATCCATATGCTAGCCTTTCTGAAAATCAGGAATGACAGGGTATTACAGAAGCCAGTAGAAAAACAAATGGATGATGCATTAGCTGATTTGTTTTATTCAATGTCATTCCGTTCAATGTAGCCAGAAATCCACATTTATAAAATGCGATTCAAAAATTTTCAAGTTTGGCAAATGGTGCACACCTCCCTCTTCAATAGGTTTAAAAAAAGGTGAGTGAAAAATTAGCAATGATCAAGGCCTCTTGAAGTACAACATGATGCACCATATTGAATGACAAAGGGTTAAATTTGTGTTAACGATCATTGATTAATATTGTAGTGTTCTTGAAGGTGACTGACACCATGAACTACAAGAAGTAGAACACTTCTTTGTATAATTTCAATACATTAGAGGAAGCCATTCTTGAAGTGGGTTTAGAGAACATGGTTCAAGTGGTTGCTAACAATGCTGCAAGTTGTATGGGAGATGGAAACTGATTACAGAGAAGTACCCACAAAAATATTGGAGCCCATGGGCAACCCATTGTCTGATTCATTGCTTCATGACTTGGCCAAATGCCAAATTCCCATGGGTGCATGAACCAATTCACAAAAGGAGATAAATTGCAAATTTCATGAGAAACCACTGTCTGGTAATGAATATCTATAGGCAACATGCATTTAAAAAGTTCTTGAGGTCTTGTAAAACAAGATTTGCCTCATTTTACATCACTTTGAAATTAGTGGCTGAGGAGAGTGCAGCTCTAGGTCTTATTTGTTCCATCGACTGGAAAAAATATGTTGTTTCTAAAGAACTTAAAGGATAGAATATAGAGCAAATTATTTTGAGCAGCAATTTCCAAAAAAATGCAATAGAGGTTTTAATGTGTGTTGAAATTGTTCACATGGTTGATGGCGACACCCCTCGTCTCAACATGTTTTAAATGAAAATATGGATCATTGTAAGGAAGCCATTCAAAAAAGAACTCAAAAATGTGAAAGCAAATAATATTGAGATATGGGATACAATTGATACCAAAAAATATGAACACTCTTATACATGCGACAACTTCCTATTTGGGACCTAAACTATTTCATATAGATACACAAAGGGTTAGGGAAGCTACGGGTGAGCCTTATTAAGCCTTTAGGAGGTTACACCCGATACTATATTTACAAGTAAAATTAGGGACCAATGTTATAAATACAAGGCAAAGGAAGGAACATTTGGAATATCAATAGCAAGGTAGAGAAGTTAGGAGTTGACATTACCAAGTACATATGGTGGAAAAACTCTTTGGTTCACTCTATTTGTGTCTCAAGAGACCTAGGCATCATGTGGTATGGACCTTCAATCCATGTGACCGTCACTCTTTCTAGTTCCAACTTTTAACTCTATGAAGTAAGGAGCCCTTTGTCGCATGTAAATACTTTTCTTCTCAATCCATATGGTCTTGTTGGAAAAGTGAATAAGAAATCCTTATGAGAGGCATTTCCAAGTATTCTTGACACCTTGGAAGAGGAAAAATTTATTATGTGTGGAGACTTAAATGTTATATCGTGTGCGAACAATAAATGGGGGGTATTCCCAGAGAAACCCAATATCAAGAAGATTTCAATCTTCATAAACAAGAATAGATTAGTTGATATAATACTAAAGAATGGGACCTACAAGTTGCAACAAAAGAGCAAGTTTCATTAACATTGAAGGAGGCTTGATAGGCTCTTCCTAGCCCTCAAATGGCTAACAAAAAATTCAACTTTAGAATGCTCCATCTGCCCGTGCTTTGGCTCAAACCATTTTCTAGTTAAATTGGCAATTGAAGATGATATATGGCACACCCAAGATGCCCATTCAAACTCAAAGTTGTGTTCCAAAGATGAAGGTTTTCTCACTTCGATGAAACAATGGTATCAAGGGATGCCCAAACTTGGTGGCACGAGGACATGTTCCTCCAAAAAGCTCCAAGCACTCAAAATCAACATCAAAGAGTGGAATAAAAATTCATTCAAAAACGTCTTAAATGAAAAGGAAAGGATTGAATTGGAGTTGTAGAATCTCAACAAAGTGGCGATTAGGCATGGAATGAATCCGTTTAGTTACATACAAAAAAATTACTTTTAGCAAAACAAAAAAGCACCCAAGCAAAAGACAAGATATGTTGGAGACAAAAAATCTCGTTAAGTCTAGCTCAAGGAGGGGGACAAGAACATAAGGTTCTTTCACAATTCAACAAAGGTTCGAAGGTCTTTCAACAGAATTATCAAAACCGATGATGTTGGCTATAAGCCCTTAGGCCTGAACAAATCAAAATGGAATCAATGAAGCATTTCAATTTTCTCCTTCAAAGGCAGGACGCTTCATATCAAACATCATAATCGAAATTATTGCAAGCTATTCCTAGTTGCATATCAAAGGAGGGCAAAATGTTGAAGGACCCCTTTTCAAAAGAAGAACTCAAGCTTTTTGCATTCCAAATGCATCTAGACAAGGCATCAGGCCTAAACGGCTTCCTAAGGATATTTTTTCAAAAGTGTTGGAAAATTATGGGAAAGAAAGTGGTGGACCTTTGTAATGAATCACAAAGACGTAGAAAAGTTCTAAGAGCACTCAACTCAACCTCCATTGCATTAATGCCCAAAAAAAGCTCCCCCACCACTTTTGGATAGTTCAAGCCAATAGTACTATGCAAAACCATCTACAAGATTCTATTTAAGTCAATGACAAATCGATTAAAATCATGTTGCCATCACTCATTTCATGGGAATGGAGCATTGTGTCCCAAATCCTGCCATCATCAAAGGTATCATAACCACACATGAAATCATTCACTATGTTTTAGTTTCCAACAAAAAAAGCATGATTGTAAAACTTGACATTTGCAAGGCTTCAGACAAGGTTGATTAGCATTCTTTAATGAAATTTTTTAGAAGTTTGGTTCTTGCACACGATGGTGTGAATGGATTATCAATTGGAATGGAAATGGATCCTATTATAATCCATGATACCAAGTGATTTGTTTTTGGGTCTATAGATGGCTTATAGTATATGGGACTACCCAATACTCCATGCAAGAGGCACCTATCTATGCTACAAACGAGGCGTACATACCCTACCTCTTGTAGGATTGCATTTCCACCCCACAATTACTTGTCCTCCTCAATGGGGATCAAGGGGGTACTTTGAAGCTTCTAAGGAGCTCATATATGGAGACACCATCTTCAATTTGTCGATGACACAATTCTATTTGGAGAAGCAAGCATTCCTAAAGCTAAGAATATCATGTACATACTTTCTACTTATGCAAACACCTCATGACAACAAATGAATTACACAAAACAGATGAAGGCTATCACTAAACTATTAAGGTGCGGGCAAGGCCCTAACCCCCTATCTTTATATGGGTCGCATTATATTATTGTTCACATCAAATGCTCCTCCCACTCAAATGAAACTAGATGATCACAAACACAAGCGTAGATAGAAAGAAACACTAGCAAACAACAAATAACAATAGCATTGATTAAAAGAAATCATGAACAAGAGTTTTGTAGAATGGTTAAGGACAAAAACCTCCAAATCTAAGGTTGTGAACATCAATAAATCAAGGGCTTCCAATCATGCAAGCACTTGTAGTCACAAACATCAAAGATTTCAATTGACACAAATTGTAGGAAAAATGCAAGTTGTGTGGCAATCATGGAAAGAAATTGGAAACCACAAAAGAAGATGAACCACGCAATCACAGGCCAAAACCTCAACGAACACCATGCTATCTCAAATCCTAACCTTCACCTAAACCAAGATTGTATTTTTGCACAAGAAGGGGCAAAATCAAAGAACTAGTTACTTATATTATTTTTACTATGCAAATTTTGGATTTGGAGAGCATGTGGAGAATCTTCTTGAAATCGTTATATCATTTTTGAGCTTGGAAAGAGATTTGTGTTTAGCGATAACTCTTTTGGTTTTGGAATCTTGGTAGCTTTGAGAATTGCTTGAATAGGGTGTTGTGTGTTCTTCATACACATTAAATTCAAACTTGAATAAAAAGGTATTTTCCTTTGTATATTTAAAAATGTTAGATTTTAGATTTTAGAATGAAAATGAGTATGCTATCACTGTTTGTCTAGAATATTGGAACTTCTATGTATTTTATAAGTTTTTATTTCAAATCTTGAGAAAACTCCATCAATGGAGGCTTAGTGTGTGTTATTAACTCTTATGAATTTTGGAAAATGGTTATTTTTAAAATTGAAATTAACGTGAAGGGTACTATTTCATGGGAATCATCAAATTACTTGGGGAATATAAAAGTTTATCCATAGGTGATTGCTAGAGACTTGTGTGTATTCCCTAACCCCTCCTAAAAGACTTTAAGAATTGGGCTCCTTAGATTGTGTAGAAGGCTTGGAGTGTTTGCTATACTCACCGTGGACAAGAGTGTGTTGTAAGAGAAACCAAAAGGGTTCACAAGAGCCCACGATTTTCTACAAAACCAATTTCCTTCCACACAAGAATGAAGCAAAGATTATGCAATATTGCCAAAGAATGATACAAAGCAATTTGTACATAAAATACAATGAGGGAACCCCTATACATAAAAGCAAAGGTGAGGGATAGGACAAATTAAGATGATGACATGTATCTAAATCCTATGACATGAGATACAAAAATTAATGCCCTAAGTAAAATGTGACTAGTTTTAAAAGGTCCTAAAAGAAAATCAAATAAGTAGAAAATTCCATTCATGCCAACACCACCCCTAAATGCAACTTAGGGAGAATGAGAAAATGCAAACATGCAAACATGCAAAGATGGGTATTGGCAACAAGGCCTAATTAAATACCCATGTACAAAAGAATCTCACAAACAAAGAAAAGAAGAAAAGCCTATGAGAAAAACCCCCTCCAAGAGAAAGAGTAAACAAGAAAAAATGTGAGAAGAAAGAACCCAAGATGACCCCCCAAAAGGACTTCCTTCACCAATGTACAAAAGATGCTCTCTAAAGCATGAGGGATAAAACCCTGTGTGAGGAAGGAGTTCTCCCAATAAGAGAGAAAAAGGGAGATCATAGAGCCCCCCTCAATGTAGAATCTCTTGCACTAATGGTAGATGCTCAATAATAAATGTTGAACATGATCCAAAATTGTTGAACAACATTTCAGCCCCTTGGGAAGAAATAAATACAACGATGTATGAAGGATATCTTTCCATTTTGAATAGAAATGACAAAATAAAACTATAAATGTATGTCTACGAAAGATGCTCAAGTGTCATCATGTCGATGTTAAACAATGCCACAATCAAATCAACAACCCCAAGCCTAACTAATGAAGAAGGTAACAAGCCAAGACCATGTAGAAACTAATGAAGAACAAGATCCAAAGGTAACGAGGAATCTTCCAAATGTTGCTCAAGGATCTCCAAGCTAATGCCAAACTGTGACAAAGGAATAGGTGGCAAAAGTACAAGAGGGTTTAAATGTATCCTAATGACATCTAAAGAAGATGATGCAACTCCGTAGAAGCTAACATCAAAGAGGAGATGAATGTCCCCAAGTATGTTTGCCAAATCTACAAGATGGGGCAAACATAATAAACCTGATATATCTGTCAAGTACTCATCGCAAGATGTTGTATCTAGAACATTGATATGAAAATCTTGCTTTGATAAATCATTGGAAACTGTGGATGTAGCAACACTTAACTTTGTAAAACAAAAGATGTAGGAGATCTAATCTCAATTAATGTCATCCAACTATTCTAACCATCCCATGATGATGTGTCCACACAAGATGTATGAGCATGAACACCTATAGATGAATCTTCCAATGTTAGAATGCAAGAGTTAGAATGCTAACTCCTAGATAAAAAAGATGAACCCTTTAAATCTAGATTAGGAGTCATAGGAGCCAAATAATGGATGTCTCTATAGGGCAATAAGGAGCATCACATGAAGCCTCAATGTCATCACAACATTTAAGACTTTCCAAATAAGCAAGCTCCTCTACCATATCATCATCAAATGGTAGGTTCTCAAAATCATCACAGGGTACAAGACTATCCATTACAAAATCTATAAGGACTGGAGATTGATTTGCATCTCCACGTACCTCCCAAATTCTGATCTAACGAGTGTGAGAGCAATCAATATGTGAGATGGAACACATTATGTTGATATCAACATTGCAACCAATCAATCCCAAGACATGATCATTCCTATTCACCATACTTGCTTCTGGCAGTGAGTAACCTAGTTTAAGGATAAGTCCATAGAGACGAAGCCAAAGATGAAGCCATTTGAGATGTTTCAAGGCGCCAACTTGCCAAGACTTATAATTCCCTTCGTTCAAAGTGATAATGTAAGGATGAATAGAAAAACCCATTATTGACTAAGAATCCCCATTAATCAATTAAAGATTAAATCAATTGGAAATGAAACCCCCACAACAAAAACTTAATGGACCTATATTTATAATTTTTCCAAAGTACCAAGTCAAAGTACACAAAATTGACTTGAAACTAAAATAACAAATACCTAGAGAAAATTTTGGAAAAACTAAGTGAATGGTTGCAAAGTGCTTAGAAATACCTTTACAATGCCTATAAGAAGTCGAAAAAAAATAGACTTTGCAAGCAAAATTTGCACCCCGAAAAAACCTACCCCTTTATGTGAAAGAAGAATGGACCTCGATGCTATTGGGTTGGCAAGTAGTTGGTACTACTTGTGTGAGCAAGGCAACGATGGTGAAGGGAGCATGTAATGTCCCCTTCCCATCAGTGATCAATACAATAGCTCATCAGCCTATTCCAGAGGCCCGTAAGCTCGTTGAGATGAAATTAGGGTTTCCTTTGTTTGGAGGTTTTTGGCATTTCTCTGAATTTACTATTTTTAGTAAGTTCTAATTTTGGCAATGATCCAGTTGTCAACTTTTTAGTGAGTTCTCTTTTTGTTGGAGCAGTTGAGTGATTCTGGTTTTGGCTTTAGAAGAGCAATATTTGGAGAAATAATTTATATCAAGGTATTAATGTTATGTTTTTAATTTGACCCCTTGGCCTAATGCATTAACTTGAAGTTGTGTTTAAAAAGTGGTCATGAAGGGGGAAGCCACATGAAGGAAATATTTGATATTTTAATAATGTTCTTACTGCCTTGAAGTTTGGATGCCTATATGGGAGGGAATAAAGTGTTTTCAAAATTAAAATATTTCAAAAAGGAGTTTAGGCGTCCCTTTCTTGGAGGGAGTTATGGAATTTGAAAAGTCACCTCCAATTCTATAAAAGAGAGTGTTTGCTCCAACTTTTCTCATCCATTGTTTATGCTAATGTTATGCTGTCGAAATGACTTCATGAATTTGGCTTCGAGGAATGCTTACCTCCTAGCATTTGTCCAATTTCGTGTTTGAAAGATAACACCTAGTTGGCTTTATGGCTACTTCTCATCCAGACTAGCAAATTGAGCTTCATGATTGAAGAATTTTTGGAGATTTTCACAATTTTGGGTTGCTGGTTTCATCATGGCTGAAGGTCGATTTCATTTACAGCTTTTGGTGTGATTTTTATTTTGTTATGGGTGTTTGCTCTTTTCATTTCTAGACTAATGGCGACCATTCTTGGAGAAAATCAGATTTAATTTTGAAGTGCCTGATTTTATTTAGCAAAATTGCCCTTTCAAGGAGGCTGTACCATTTCAGGAGGGCATTGGAATTCGTGCTAAATCATATGTTGAGTTTTGATGCAGTTTTGTCATTGCAAATTGGGTACCAACCTTCTAGAGAGTTTTTGCAATTTGTTTCAGTTCATTTGGAAGTATTTTGAAGGTGTTGTGAGCAATTTAGTGTGTTTCAGTTTGCTGGTTACTGTAATCAGATTTCTAAAGGTTCAGATTTTGGTTTATATTTTCATCATTTGAGAGATTATTAGTGTGGGAGATCATCTTCTATCAATTGTGCTTTGATTCTATTGTAAATCACTTGTAATTTGCAGATGTTTTTATATTGTAAGACTATAAACAGTAGTATTGTTCCAGTCATTCCTCTACTGCATTTACTTGTGTTAATTTTCACATATTGTAACCCCTGGATGGTTTACCGCCAGTGTGGAGAAAGAACAATATAATTTCTCATTAATCACCCACTGAAAAGTGGCGAATTCCCACTATTGAGTGGATGCCTGCCACAGCAGATGAATTGTTTTGAATTGTAATGTTTTCCCCCCACTGATTAAGTGGTAGTGCAGAAAGGTAGTGCAGAAATCTCTCACAGTTGGTTCAACGCCTATTTACATTCAGTTGTAATTTACTTTTCAGTTATAGCTCAATTTCCTCCGCCATATGCTATCACCTCGCCTTCTAAAGGATCTTGGCGAACATTCTTGGCGTTGAATGAATTTAATTTGATTATCATTTTGGAAGCTAGCGCTAATCAATTGGCGTAGTGCTGGTTTGTGTTGTGAAAATCTTGGGAAAAATTAAAGGGGCATATTTCAGAGCAACACAACTAATAGGGCCTCCCATGTGGAGCCATAGTCATGGAACAATAGTTATGTTGGCTAGCAGAGGCAACAAGACTGCCAAAGCTCAACCCACTAAGGATTAGTCCACCCTAGCTAAGGCAGTATGACAAAGAGCTTTAGCGCCCCCAAACGTTGTGAACTCTTGATGTCACCCTTGCATCAATTTGACATTTTTATACCCTATTAGTGCCTACTAGCGTAGGCTCAAATCAAAATAAAATCATACCTTTGTACATGTGATAATTCAAAGTGACACAATGCCTACGTAATGCCAAAATATGTCAACTACACATCTAAAGCCTATGAAATCATACAACCTATATGGATCGTACTATACAAATTGTACGGTCAAGATTTTTAGTGGTGCAATAAAAAATGCTAAATCTGAAAATTATCCAAACCCTATCAAGTTTTTGTTGACTCATATGTTTTTGGGGCCTTCTAGACTTTGGTGAGGTTTGTTTTGCTCCAAGATACATCTTGTGAAAAATCTAAGCAAAAAACTCCCAAAAAAGAGAAAAGGATGACAAATCTAAAGCTTTGATATCATATAAGAGAGACAAAAGAGGTTCACAGGAGCCCAAGATTCTCTACAACACCAATTTCCTTCCACACAAGAGTGAAGCAAACATTATGCAATATTTCCAAAGAATGATGAAATGCAACCTTGAGTATGACCATATAATAGACCATGTACAGTGAGAGAACCCTTGTATATATAGGCAAGGCTGAGGTATAGAACAATCTAAGATGATGGCATGTGTCTTAATCCTATGATCTTAATCCTATGAAATGAGACAAAAATTAAATGAAATAAGTTATCGTCAAAATTTGTTATCCATGTGACCTTCCATTTTGTCTCTTATGTGGTTTGGGGCATTACATAAGTAATGCAACTATGAAAGAACCTAATGCAAAGGTCCTCCTCAAGATCAAGGCCTTCTGAATTGATAGAGAGACAATTGATCTCATTAATTTCTTTTATACAAATTGGCCTGATTTTTGGCAAAGATATTGCCATACTACCACTAGTGCCCCTTCATTACAGTGAGTAAAATCACATCCAAAGAGTCTCTCTACTCTTTAAAAATCTCAAATTTGGTTTATTTTTAGCTTCCAAAAGCCTAACATCAGATAGCTATCAAGTGGGAGCTTGGTTATACATATAGACTTTACAATAACGATTTGTTGTGAGTAAAATATTTGTCTAAAATTGTACCTCCAAACCATAAATCCAACCATCCAATTAGTCCCCATCAATTGTGCAATCAAAGTGCGGAATGGATATCTTGGTGTCCAACTTGAAAGTAGGTGTAGCAATCAGTAGGGACATATAGTTAGAGATAGACGCTTATTGTTGTTGTCCTATCAATTGCTGGAAAATGATGCTCATATGCTGCATCTGATTTTGTTGCTGCTGTTGGTCACCGATTCTTGTGCATGTACTTGAATCATATCAGGATTTTGGTTCAACTTCACACTTGAGGCACCTCTGGATTGGCCTGAATCCATGACATTTTTGCTTAAACAAAATGAGAAAATAGATCCACCAAAAATTGATAGGAATTTATGTCGAACAGCATCAGGAAAAAGGCAATCAGAGAATCTTGCTTCAAAAAAATTCAGCTTGAAATTTTCTACTTGCGTAGAGATTGTGACGCAGTAAAAAAAATTCATACAGTAGCAGATTTGAACTTTCCACAGAAGAAAAAGACAATGTTTGCAGCAAGATCTTTCCATTCATGAAATCTCCCAACAAGCAGATGAGTTTTATCCTAATAGAACTTCCAAGGGCAAAACTTCATTATGCTATAGCAAGATGAATGATCTATGAGCTGACAAAGAAAGTTTATCCTAACACACTTTTCAAAATTTAGAGTTTGAGAAGAATTCTGGAAATAAGTAATAAATCAAAGAGGAGCATAACGGGATATTAATGTATTTTTGTATTATTTAATGGTCATCTTAGCCTTTAGTTAGTCAATAGTTTAATTTCAGTTAAACTAGTCTGCTTCAGTTAGCTTTTAGTAACTTTTTGTTATTTACTTTTGTTAACAACTATTTCTTTTTAGAAACATCGTCCTATATTGTATTATTTAAGGAGCTTTCATCTCCTTTGTAAATAACTAAGTAGCCAGTTCGCCTAGTTCTGGGCTGGGTCCTGTTGTGACCTAACTCACACCTCGCCCCATTGCAAATGGGGACCCTTGTCGTTTGCTTTTAGGGTTTTGCTTTCGCTTGCTTTCGTTTTGTCTGCTCTTCGTTTGGGGGTTTTTTAGTTTTAATTTTGAACGGTCACCCGAGTCGAGTCAGTGAATTTTAGTCTGGATCAATGTATAAACGTCACCATTGTGCTTAAAAGGCCTGGGAGACGAAGATCGACTGTCGTTTCGGTCGATTCTGACACTTCCATATTTTTAGGGTTTCTCACCCCGGGCCCCTATTTTTTAGGACCTACTTTTTTGGCACTTTTGGGCAATTCTGGGATCCCTATTTTTTAGGGTCTTTTTTTGGAAAGTTGCTATTTTTGGAAAATTTCTATTTTTAGAAAGTTTCTATTTTTAGAAGGACCACGAGTTTCAAAAACGCACTCAGAAGTTCGAAACGAGCAACGAAACTCTTAGAAAATCGATTCAAAGTTTTTTGAAATTTTGGTCAAAAAATCTGGAAAAATCACAAAAAAGGTTCAAAAATCTGGAAAATTCGTTCAAAAATGGTGAAAATTCTGGAAAATCACAGAGAAATTTGGTAATGGCACTGAAATTTGTCAAAAAAATCTGAACATTCATGAAGAAATCTGCAAGAAGTTCACGAAATTCATGGAGAAATCTGGAAAATTGTGAAGAAATCTGGAAATTCATGGAAAATCTGAGCACAGTCATGGAGAAAACTGGTAAATTCGCTTAAGTACAGAGGAAATGAATGGTAAGAAGCTTCAGCCAACAGGTCAATGGCCTAAAAATCTGATCAATGGCATGAAAATCTGGGCAATGGCAATGAAGTCTGTCAAGTCCGCCCTTGGAAATGTCTAAGTTAAAGTGGCCATGGACTGTCACAGCATGAAGTCCGCCCTGGGAAACAGAAAGAATGTCTAAGGCAAAAGGTGGATGGCTTGGAGAAGGCCAAAGTCCGCCCTATACATGTCCATCCATGTCACAAAGTCCGCCCCAGCCAAGAGTGAAATGGCAACAGATGTAATGAAGTCCGCCTTGGAAAATATAGGCAATGGCCAAACATACATGCAAGTCCGCCCTTGTAAATGGCAACAAAAACATGGAAGTCCACCCTCCAACCAAGTCCAATGGCGAAGAATATGAGGAAGTCCGCCTAGAATATTGAGCAATGGCTAAGGAAGGCATGAAGTCCGCCCTAGGTAGTTTCAAGTTGGCAAGGGAAAGCATGAAGTCCGCCCTAGTCTTGGCCAACCAAAGCAGCAAGTCCGCCCTATGCAAGAGGTCCATTGGCCAAGGAAACAAGGAAGTCCGCCCAAGTCAAAATGGAAGTGGCAAAGAAGATGTTGAAGTCCGCCTATGTATGGCAAGCATAACCCCAAAGTCCGCCCTAGACATAAAAGGAGTGGCTAGAAAGAAGCCAAAGTCCGCCCAAAGCAAAATGAGATCAAAATGACTAAGGCATGGACAAAGTAAAGATAAAGTGGCCAAAGGCAAGCTGAAGTCCGCCATAGGGAAGAAGAAAACGCTTAAAGCAAAGGGTCAAATGGCAAACAAAAAGAAACTCCGCCATAAGCAAGGTTAAAATGGCCAAAAAACCAACAAAGTCCGCCCTAGCAAAGAGGTAAAGTGGCTACAAAATGTGAGAAGTCCGCCTAAGATGAAAGGAAAGAAAAAATGGCTAAGGCACGAATGGCAAAGAAAAGGCTAAAGTCCGCCTTGTATCAAGAGTATAAAAAATTGAAATTTGCCTAAGTCCAAGCCTTTGGAAAGTGAGAATATACATGGCACTTGAAGATTCGCCCAAGAGAATAAAGAAAAAATCTTCGCCATGGCTAGAAAAATTGAGCAAATGGACGAAATAAAATTGGATTTGTCAAGGAAAATTTGTGAAAAATCAAGAGAATTTGGATGAATAAAATCGGACATGGCGAAAGAATTTTGGACAAGAGACAAGTCATGGCTAGAAAATCTTTGGACATGGCTAAGAAAAAGTTGGACGTGACTAGAAAATGTCGGACAAGAAACATTTTTTGGCCAAATAAAATTGGACATGGCCAAATATTTTTGAGAAACGATCAAAAAATCATGGACAAATAAATTGGATATGGCGAGAAATTTTCGAAAAAATCAAAAGTAATTAGCCATAAAATCGAACGGGTTGGAATGGACACAAAATAATTATTTTTAATTATTTTAATATTTTATTTCCAACACCAAAAAGGAGATGAGTCATGAAAATTTCGAAATTGGAAAGTGAGAAAAAGAGTCTTGTTGGACTGTGAATGAAATTAGAAACTTTCCCGGACGAAGTTGTTAAGGATAGAACTTGCCATTCAGAAACAAAATGAAAGAATGAGTTCGAACTTGATTCAAGGGAAACTTTGCAAATATGCTAAAATGATCGACCTTCTCACTTCTATAAGTGATTTCATTTTTCATTTTTGCAATCACTCGATTTTGAGAAGAAAGGTGGTGAGAGAAAAGTGTTTAAGGCAAAAGGCTGAAAGATTTTTGCAGCAAAGTGAAAGAAATATTCTGTTATCAGCTTGCATTGCAGTCGCAATCACGTCTTCACGAAGTCACAAGATCTATTTTTCGAGGCAGCCAAGATGAAATTTGCAAGTAAAGGTGTCCAAACTCAGTCAAAGATTAAGTCCAAGTGGGAGCACGTTCTTGACACAGACCTTGGCCACGTTGATCTTGAAGATTTCCGAAAGAGAATGTATGGAACTGACGGACGTCTGCCAACGCCAATCGCCATGAGGATGATGCGAAACGGAATCGTCCATGCAGCTGGATTTCCACCAGCAAAAGAATGTCCTGAGTTAATGGTAGAGTGTGCACTTCATTACAACGCACAAGACCGACAGATTGAAGCTACTGACGGGAGAGTCCTTGCTTACTTGTCCGAGCCGGCAATCCAGGAGACTTTTGGCATTCCAGTATACAACCGTACATCCTACCGCAGCAAACAAGACACATTCAAACTCTATCAAAGTCAGAAGGATCTATGTGCATCGAATATAAACAAAAATTGGTTGCTAAAACCAAAGCCTACTGCCAGCAAGATGCCTAAAAGGTTGATCAGAACCCACTTCAAAGAAGAATATGGTGATATCGTTCTGCTACTTAACAGAATGGTAGGCAGTGCTCACGGTGCCCCTTTCGAAGAATGGATGTATTATTTTATTGACGAGATAATCACTGGAGTCAAAATGTTTAATTGGTCCAGGATGATCAGTGACAGCCTGCATGAACAGTTGGTCAACTTTGAACAGACCAAAGTTTTCCACATGAGCTCATACGTTGTTTATTCATTGGCAAGATATTATAAATATCCTGGCTTGACATGCAAAGGAGTGGTCGGCAATGGCGAGGGGAAATTCAAAGTCTACGACTGCTATCCACAGCTGCAGCTGAAAGAAAAGTCCCATTTCCGGAGAGCTCACGATGCATTTTTGATGTATATCACCCGGCTTCTTCAGGGCGGAACGCACCAGAGACTCTCGCATGAAGCCAAAAGCTTGATAAGCCGGTATGGATTCTGGTTTATTCAATATCCAAAGTTCACCTACATCAGAATCCAAGGATTTTCCGGAAATCCTTATAGGCTGCCTGTCTACCCGACAAATAGGATGGTGTTGTTGGAGGTGCTAAGGCAACTAGAAACATATCAAAACATCCAAAGACCTAAGCAGAAAGCTGCCGTCACCTTCCCCTTTTTCATCGGCAACATGGAGGAGTCATGCCCAACAGCCCAAGCAGCAGAGGTTGCTCGACTGGAGATTCAACAGTATCCTTTTATATCATACAAAGCCAGAAGCAACTTCGATCCGCTTCATCACATCAAGATTGTGGACGGAGAAAGATACAAACATCGGGTTGACCTAGAGGACTTTTGGGCCAACGCAGCCGATGAATACGATGTAAGAAGATTATGGTCAAGGTTACCCCTGAGCATGATAAGAGCGACAGAGCTTTTCAAAATACCTAACCAGCTGCAAGATGACGGGATATATGTGCAGCCAGGCTTCAAAGAAAATGAGCCGCTTCCACCTGTAAAATGGTTCGAGCCTGAGATGGGTGATCTAACCACTTTGATGCGCCCTGTTTTCAAATACTCTCAGTGGTGGATAGATAGGCAAGTAGAAGTGTTAAAGCAGAGAAACGTACATTTTACTTATGAGTTGATGGGAGACACCGAGTCATGTTCTTCGAACGCCGGTGCATCTCATGCTGATGGACAAGCAGATGCTGCCAACTCCAAAAAGAGAAAAGAAGCCGATAAAGCTGCAATTCAAGACAAAGGTAAAGAGATAGATGAGGGTCCTTCACGGAAGAAACATAGGGCTAAACCTCTCCAGTCGGCTACATCCCGGAACATAGAAGAGATGCTTGCCATGGATAGAGAATCCTGGGAAAATGCCATGATACCTTCTCCAGTGGAAAATATAGAGCCAATCCAGATAGAAGATAACGATCAACCCTCTCCGGCAAGCACAGAGATCTTGGAATCGGGTAATGACACGGACATCGAGGATGGAGAATTCGAGGAAGGAATGATTTCCGCCCTCAAGGGTATTCAAGAGGACCCATCCGTCCAGGAGATCCAGGATATGCAGCTAGTCCAAGAAATTCAAAGTGTGCCGGAAATTCAAGAAGAACAGGAAGTACAGGACATGCTAGACGTCCAAAATCAAGAGGACATGATTGAACAGCCAACGGTACCTGAGTGGCTGAGGGAAAGATTGAAAAGAAAAGCGCCAGTGGAAGTCCCGGAGGAGGACAATGACGCAGATTTTCTTGCAAGATTAGAACAGACTGCCCCGAGGAAGAAGGCCAAAAAGTTCTCAACTATTCAAAGAGATGAAGCTGGAAATCGCACGGTGCAAATTGCAGTGCCTGCGGATGACAAGTTTCAAGACGAGATTGCTCCTGAAGAATATGTTATCACGACTGTCGACATGGGTCCGACATCAAAGGGGCAGGAAGTCGAAGACTTGGATAATTCAGTGGCCACCATCAAGGGCAGATTAGAAAAAGAAGTTGCCAAGAAGAAAGAATACAAGAAAGAAATTCAGCGTTTAAAAGATTATATCCAGCACCTGACTAGGCCACTAAACGAAGGCGAACAAGTGGCGCCTTTACCTCCAACTGCTTCACAGGAACCAGATGCTCATTTTGAAGAGTTGACAACAGCGAGGGAGGCTAAAGATTGGATGGTTGCAAGGAAAAAAGAGGCGTTGGTGTTTGCAAGAAAGTTGGCGCAAGTAAATGAGCAGGCTTCCTTCATACTTTCACGAGTTGCAGATCTTGCAGAGTCATGGAGCAGTCTCGAGGACATTCAGAGCAGGATCATCCCATTCATCCGGGAACTGAAGGGCATTTCAAAGCAACGGTTGATTGAAGATAAAGTTATTGAAGCTGGAGCAGCTTATGACTTCAACGGATGGTACTATGCTCTAGCCTCAAGGAAAGGAGTCCTCGAAAAGGTGAAACAGGATGGTGGTAGAGTCGAAGAACAAGTAAAAGAAATTCAAAGAAAAATCTATGAGATGGCTGCAAATGTGCACGACAAGGAGGTTGTCCGAAGGAAACACTTGCGGTCAAGGAGTTTGAAGGAGCAAGTACAGAAAGTTTTCTCCACCACCGGGCCAATCATGAAGGAAGGCTTCACCAAAATATTCGACTTCATGGCTACCAGAAGTTCTTTCTTGCTACAAGAGCCAATATGGGCGAATGTGTTTGCAGAATGTGCCGAGAACTTGGATTTGCTGGAGTACAACATCAGCGTGCTGCCCGACATTGCTATGGAGGAGGTCGACCTGATAGTGTCCAGGTTCGCCGAACGTGAGGCTGCACAAGCGGATAAGGACGACACTCCAGTTGTCTAGTGTTCTCTTTAGTTAACTGATTGTGGTTTTGGAAACCCTAATTAGGGTTTAGTTCAATTTAATCTTGGCCATTGATCTTGAATCAATCTGGGCCGTTCTTTGTAATCCGGAAAAACTATATAAACCCCCCCCTCACTCTCTCATTCTCATTAGAAGATAGATTGATGGATAGTTAGAAGCTTAGAAGTTAGAGGAGATTAAGAGTTAGAGCAGATTTGAGATAGTTAGAAATAAAGAGAGAGTTTTATGAGATTGTTGTGAAAACGCTACTTTGATAATGAAGTTCAAATGCATGAGGTGCTTTGAGTACTTGATTGTTGAATAGTTGCATGGTCGCATATTTTCTTTCTCTCTTAGTAGATTTAAATTAAAATGTATGTTAGAAGAATGATTGATTGATAACGTCGATTAGTGAAACCAAGCTCATACTTTCTTTGGGTGGATGATTTCGCCCAATGTGCAAAGTTAGACTGAGCTTTACTGTGGATGCTTAACTTCTGTCTTGATAATTGTTGTTCGATCTGATGGCAATTATTTATCCCATGAAAATCACAAGCACATTCCTAGAAGATTGCACTTGCTCTGCGTAGTTGTCGTTGAACGTGGCGAAACAGAGTATAGTTTATTTGGTTTCACTTAGTCTTCGTCTTCTCTTGATTTCTTAGGAGTAGAATAGATTCTCTAAACCCTAAATCTTTTTTCACTTTTTTTCTTATAAAATCAAAAAATCCAAAAATGGTACTGCATTCATGTCTCCACTTCTCAGAATGACTTGCAAAATCTACTTGTGCCCACAGCAAATCACATCCATACCACAGAGCCTATCCACGTTCATCTTAAACATTGGAATTACCCTATGAACTTACTGGCAATCTTAGCATAGGAAGTAGTTTTTCAAGAGAGAATAGAGCGTCTGTGACACTTTGTTCTAAAATGTTTGTCATGTCATAAAACGCACGTCAACAGGTCCTAGTCCGGGTTCGCACTGGGTTCGGGTCCTGGTCCGGTCCCTTTATGGGTTCGACCAGGGTCTGTGATTTGAGGTTCTGGTTCGCTGGTGAACAACCCGGGCGAACCTAAGCAGAACCCAGTTCGAACCCGGGCGAACCCAAGGAGAACCGACGCAGCTGGGCACGTAAAAAGCGTTTTTTTTTGCATTTTTTTAATATTTTCTTCAGTTTGACTTTGACCCACGCCCAAGGGAACCCTAAAAGTGACCTCTAAAACACTTTAAACACCTAAACTACCTCATTTTTATTCATTTGATTTGCAAACAAGCATTTTCATTCCAAGAGGCTGAGTTCTTATTTTAACTTGTTGGATTAACAAAAGGAGTTGAATATTGATCATTGAAGCTTCTACAAACGATTGCATTGCCATTCCTACAGATTTGCAAGTGTTCATTGGCTGCCACAAAGATTGTTGAAGAATATTTTTGCAAAGAGGTAAGTTTTTCTCTTTTTTTTGAGTTTTTTCATTCTTTTTTTTGTTTTACAAACAGAAACTTTGTTTTTCTTCTTTTTTTTTCTGTTCTTCTATGAATGTATACATTGTGCAAGATTCAAAAGAGCTAGGTTTTAATTTTTTTAAAATTATTATATTTTGTTTTCATTCAAATTTTGAATGTGTTGTTTGCAAAACAAATTGCCATAGGAATCACAATGTCAATGGGTTCTACCTCCGGCTCCGTAGCTAAACCAAACCCAAAGTTCAAAACAAATGCAAATTCTCCTCTATGGAAGTATGTTGAAATGATAAGACAGATTCTAGGTGGTGGTGGTTATGTTTGGAAATGCAATGGGTGTGAAGTTACATATTCTAGTTCATACCATAGGGTGAAAGCACATTTGTGTGGCATAAGTGGAAAAGGCATCTCGCCTTGCCCTGGAAAAAAAGATGCCCCTATTGCACCTGAGACAGTTGCAAAATACATTATGGAGCAAGAAGCAGCAGATCAACGGGAAGCCCAAAAAGGAAATCACCCTTTGTTAAAAAAAAAATCAAAGGGAATGCAGCCCCCATCTAATCCCAATCCCAATATTGTGGTAGAAGACCACCCATTTATGGCCATTCCGAATCTTCAAGCTTGAAAGTGCACAACCTTTTGCAAACAAGAGAGCCAAGGGACCTTTGGAAGTTGCATTTCAAAATGAGAGTAGAGCCCTTGCCGACCAATGTGTAGCAAGATGCATATATGCCAATGGATTATCTTTTAATGTTGTTCGTTCTCCATATTGGAAAGAGATGTTGAGAGCGGTTAATGAAGCTCCAAAAGGGTACAAGGGCCCGGGTTATGAGAAGGTGCGTAGCACTTTATTGGAAAAGGAGGTTGAGTTGGTTGAAGATGCATTGAAGCCTATAAGAGATTCATGGGTTGAGACAGGTGTGTCCATTGTTTCAGATGGTTGGAAGGACTCAAAAAATCGGCCTTTGATCAATGTCATAGCGGTGTCCCCTCAAGGGGCAATGTTTTTGAAAGCCGTGGATTGTGAGGGGCAAGTAAAAGATGGACAATTTATTGCTAATATTCTTATTGCAGCCATTGAGCAAGTGGGAGCCCGCAACGTTGTTCAAGTTGTAATGGACAACGCGAAGAATTGTAGAGCTGCAAGGTTGTTGGTTGAGGAAAGATATTCACATATCTTTTGGACACCTTGTGCGGTCCATTCACTCAATCTTATGCTGCAAAAGATTGGGAATAAAATTGCATGGATCAAACAATTGTATACTGAGGCTGAGGACATTCAGATGTTCTTCACCAACCACCACTTGTCTCAAGAGATCTTTAGAACATTTTCAAATTTGGAGCTATTGAAGGTAAGTGAAGTAATATTTACATTTGTCATTTTCTGATTTTCATAATTTGATTGTGCATTCTAATTTAAATTCTTCTTTAAAGTTTATTTTTAAATTTTAATTATTTTTTTTAATTTGCAATAGGTTGCAGAGACCCACTTTGCCTCTAATACAATTGTCTTGAGACAACTTGTGAAAGTTAGGCAGGCACTTTCTAGCATGGTGATTAGCACCAATTGGTCTATATGGAGGCAAAGCAGCACTGAAAGAGCAACAAGAATTAAGAGCATGATATTAGATGACTCATGGTGGGATCATGTGGAGTATCTCCTTAGCTTCATCGAGCCCGTTTCGAGTATGATTCGCTATACTGACATGGACAAGCCATGCATTGGAGAGGTATATAATGGTATAGACTCAATGCTTGAGAAGATCAAGTGCACCATAAATGCAAGAGAGCAAGACCTTGAAGAGACTTTCTTCAAACAAGTGCAAACAATTGTTGAAGAAAGATGGAACAAAATGACAACTCCATTACACCTTCTTGCCTTTGCTTTGACTCCAAAATACTACAGCAGTCAGCTTCTTTCACAACCAGGAAGGCTTCCTCCATATAGAGATTTACAAGTGGCTGAAGGGTACAAGGTAGCATTTGTGAGACTCTTCCCTGATCAAGATTTGCGAAGTGTAGTCACGAATGAGTTCACTGATTTTGTGCACTCAAATCATCTAGATGTTGATGCCTCCTGTGATAGGTTCTTAAAGGATGCTCATAGTTGGTGGTATTTCCATGGACAATACTTCCAAAATTTGCAGCCCCTTGCAATCAAAATTTTATCACAAGTAAGTTTAATAAATTTTCATATTTTAGTTTTAAAAGTTTCATAATTTCATTTATAATTTTTTAATTGTTTACTTTGTCTTCATAGGTTGCTAGTTCATCCGCATCTGAGAGGAATTGGAGCACATATTCTTTCATCCACTTAGTAAAGCGCAATAAATTGCTCTCAAAAAAAGCGAAGAACTTAGTATATGTGCATTCCAACTTGCGTCTCCTTTCACACAAACAACCTACCTACAAGGAAGGGGAGACGAAGTTGTGGGATATAGTGCCAGAGGATACTGACTTGGATGCTTGCAGTTCCCACCATATTGCATATGAGGAGTCGGATATCCAACAGGAGCATGGGCACAATACTAGTGCTAGTGATGGTACCATTGGCACTACTTGTGATTCACTAGTCTTCCTACTTCATCTAATGTCAATGTTGGCATTGATATGGATGACTAAATGATTTAGAGAATCCATTAAAAGTGTTGTAATATTGAACTTGAAGTTTGAACAATGAATATTTATCATGCATGTTTTAAATGACATTCAAGTTTATGGTGGTTTTGTTGTTTATATGATGTTATGTGATATTCTAATCCTAATTCATGCTTCTAGGCTGCATATATATATATATATATATATATATATATGTTTTTGTAATTTGTACTAACGAACCCAAAACTAACCGAACCCACCCCCCAAACAATTTTGCTGAATTGGCGAACCGAACCCCCGAACCTGAACCCGAACCGGCTACTTAGGTAAATGACGAATATCAAATATCAATTATCATTTCATGGTATCAGAGCATAGGCTCTTTTTGGCGAATTTTTTGGGCAATAAAAATTCGTGGTTGATTACCTGAAGATTCTTTTGGAAATTTTCAGAAGTTTTTTTTTTTTAAATAAAAATCTAAGGGTTTTTACCTGTAAAAATTGTGGAGTTATTGCAGAAGAATTTTGAAGTTTCTTTTTGGCAGTTTTGAGGGTTTTTCAACAGATTTGGTCTTTGAAAATCGCATCACTTTGTGCAAGAAATCGCGGGTCTGTGAAATGGAAAAATCGCGACCCATTTTTTTCTGAAAAATGTAGGTTTCTTTAGTAAATCGCGATTCATTTTGGGCATTTTTTCTAGAGATGATATTTTACTGTTTTTTCTGACCTAAAATTGCAAGGTATTTTTGCTCGCATCTGGGTGTGCACGATTTTGATCCCGAGTGTCTTCTACCGGCGCCATTTTTTTACTGGTTCGTGCATTTTTCCCGCACGCGTTTTTGAGACTAAAGTGTCTAAAACAAAAAATCTGCAACTAAGGTTTTTCTCAAACATGACCCTTGCTTCCGAAGCGATTTTTCTTTGGCGGCTATGTCTACAAAATCATGGTGATTTTTTTGTTTTTTCTGGAGATTTTCTTCAGTGGGATTTTTCTGCAATCTTGGTCGAGTTTGGTTTATGCCTAGGGTTTTCACATTTTCCTGGCAACTCAATTTTCAGCGTATTTTTTTTCGACAATTTTTTTCCTGGAAAAATAAATTGTGCCAACATTTTTTGCTAGATTTTTCTAAGAAATTTAAAAAGTTGTGAAAAGAAGATTTTTGAAAAGTTTTGCTAACCACAAGATTTACCTCGTTTTTCGTGCTCTTAGAAAACGAGAGGGATGGCATTTATGCAATCTGACCAGGTGTCTACCTCTTATGCATTAATGGCCAAACGACCAACAGAACATGTCAAATCATCTGCATGGTACATCGATTCTGGAGCCTCTCGGCATTTTACAAACAAGAGAGATTGGTTCACGAAGTATATGGCTTGCTCCAATTTTGTCATCTTTGGTGGTGGCAAAGAGTATACAATTGTCGGCAAGGGCAAGTCCAAATCACATTTGGTGGGACAAATTTAATATTTCTCAATGTATACTATGTGTTGGGCATGGAGCTTAATTTGATCTTTGTGCGTTAGATTATGCGACACAGTCCGAAGTTGGACATCATTTTCAGTTCACACAAGTGTCAAATTGTTGATAAGGAGTCTAAGAAAATTGTGGCAGTTGGACTTGAGAATCATGGTCTATATCGATTGCTTGATACAGGAGATCCTTTGGAGCATGCGCTAGTTGCGAGGAGTTCATCCATCAGCACTCTTTGGCATCAACGGTATGGGCATCTCAATATTGCCTACCTCAATTGGCTCGAGAGAATTTGGTAGAAGGCTTGCCTGAAATTCAACAGCAAACACATGGTGTTTGCGGAGCTTGCCAAGAAAGGAAGCAACATCATACTCCATTTTCAGATGGAAAGTCTTGGACAGCATCCAAGGTTCTACAGCTGGTTCATGCAGATGTTTGTGGACCAATGAATACTGCATCAGTCACTGGTGCCAGGTATTTTCTCTAGTTTGTTGATGATTTTAGCAAAAAAATGTGGGTGTACTTTCTCAAGGCAAAGTCACAAGTATTTAATGAATTTAAGAAGTTTAAAGCATTAGTTGAAAAAGAGATTAGATGTCAAATCATCACTCTTAGGACAGATAATGGGGGTGAGTTTTGTTCCAACCAATTCATTGACTTATGTGTCAAACATGTCATTAGACACTAGCTTACTATTACAAAGAAGATGGTAAAATATTTGATGTTATTAACAAGAAGCGAGAATGTTTCATATAGAATTTACAAAGTTACAAAAATATAAAGTTTCTACAAAGAAACTGAAGAAGACCGAAGAAACGGTCTAATCTACAAGATTACAATATAATACATCATTGACCATTGAATTAATAATGTAAATATTATTTTAATACCCTCCCTTAATGGACAATATATCAACTACACCAAGATGCCCCCTGAATTTTACAAACTTATCTGGACTGAGGGACTTGGTGAGAATATCAAAAGTCTAATCCTCTGTCGAAACACATTGCAATACTACTGATTTGTCTTCAACAAGCTTCCGAATGAAGTGACAATGAGTTTCCACATGCTTGGTTTTCATGCAAGACTGGATTGTTGGCAAGTTTGAGAACTCCCTGATTATCATAGAACAAGGGAGTCAGACCTGCTTGAGATATTTGCATATCCGCAAGCATCCAACGAGGCCAAACTGCCTCACAAGCTGCCTTAACTGCTTCTTGATACTCTGCTTCTGTCGAGGAAAGAGCCACTGCCTGCCGCTTTTTACTAGTCCAAGTGACTGCACCAAATCCCATACTAAAAACATACCCAAATGTTTGATTTTCTGTCATCAACCAAACCTGCCCAATTTTAGTCTATGTAACCAATGAGTCTAGGATCGTGACTCCTAGTGTCAAGAAGTCCATAATCAGAAGTGCCCTTCACATAACACAGCACACACTTCGCTACTACCCAATGATCAGCCTTGGGGGTTGTCGTGAAGCATGAATTGTAGCTCACTGCAAAACTGAGGTCAAGTCTAATGGCAGTGAGATAGATGAGGCTGCCCACTAGTTGCCTGAACAAGGAGCCATCCACTACAGGTGAATCTAATTTAGCTGACAACTTTAGCCCTTTTTCCATAAGTGTGGAGACAGGTTTGCAATCCTGCATTTGGAACTTATCCAATAGACTTCGAGCATATTTGGACTAAAAGATGAAGATATTGCTCTTTGTTTGCCAAACCTCAACACCTAAACAATAATGCAGAAGTCCTAAATCTGTCATGTCAAATGAGCTGCACAAATCCTGTTTGATCTTATCGATCAAATGTGTCGAGCTACCAGTAATGATCAGGTAATCAACATAGACGACAAGAATAAGAATATCACTACCAATGTGTTTGACATACAAATCAGAATTAGATGGACTCCTCTGAAAGCCATGATCTGTGAGGTACTTGTCGATCTTGATGTACCAAGCCCAAGGAGCCTATTTCAGGCCATAGAGTGCTTTCACCAGTCTGCACACCTGGTGTTCTTTACCGAAAACCTTGAACCCTAGAGGTTGCACCATGTAGACTTCTTCCTTTAACTCACCGTTAAGGAATGCACTCTTGACGTCCATCTGATGGACTTTCCAACCAAATTGGGTTGCTAAGGCAGGGATGAGCCGAATGGTACTCATCTTGGCTGTAGGAGCAAAAGTCTCCTCGCAGTCAATGCCTTCCTTCTGTGAGAACCCCCTAGCAACGAGCCGAGCTTTGTACTTGTCAAGGGTTCCGTCAGCTTTGCACTTAAGCTTATACACCCATTTGCAGCTAATGGGCTTCTTCCCTGAGGAAGAGCAGAAAGGACCCAAGTGTAATTCTTCTGTAAACTATCGTATTCAGCCTCCATAGCTTGTTCCCACTCAGGAATTCCTTTAGCCTCTGAATATGTTTGAGGCTCGTAAACACTGTGAATGTTGGCCATGAGAGCAAAATTAACTGTATGTTGTTTGCTCTTGTTTCTAGACGATCTACCCTCAATGAGCTCAACATCATGAAGATCACCAATGGTCTTAGCCCACCATTCAGGGCGGAGAGTAGAAGTGCCAACATCAGATGCATGAGGAGGAGCTGGAACTGGTACTGGATCTAGAATAGGTTCAACAGGTGGAAAATCAACATCATCCGAAGGAAAATGGGGTTGAGCATCATCAAAAACAGAATCTGCATCATCCCTCCCATCAAGTGGACCTAACAGAAGACGGACACCCAAATCAGAAGCCTTCAAAGGCTGATCCTCAAAATTCTGCATAGACAAGGACAGGTGAAAGGGTCCGCGTTCTTCATCAAAGACAACATCTCGACTGAAGATGAGACGATCAGTGTCTACATCAATCAACCTATAAGCCTTATGGTTATCACTGCATCCTGTGAACATAAGCTTTTGACTCTTGGAATCCAACTTGGAGCACTTGGCATCTGGAATCCATACATATGCTAAAGAGCCAAAGATTTCTAGATGACTGATCTGAGGTTTGCAACCAGTCCAAGCTTCCTCGGGAGTCTTCCCCTTAACAGCCTGTGTAGGAAACCGATTAAGAAGATAGACGGCAGTGTAGACTGCTTTTGCCCAATATTTCTTAGGAACATTCTTGTGTTGTAATATGGAGCGGGCCATCTCAGTGATTGTGTGGTCGCTGCTCTACAACACCATTTTGCTGAGAGGTGTAGGGTGTGTTAACTCGTGTCTGATGTCGTGTATATCACAGAAGTTGGAGAAATCAGTAGAACAAGATTCCCCCCCCATTATCTAACCTAAGAGTGACTATGGAACAACCAGACTCTTTCTCTACCAAGGCCTTCAACTTTTGAAATACAGTAAACACATCTGATTTCTGTCTAAGAAAGTACACCCACATTTTACGACTAATATCATCAACAAAAAGCAAGAAATACCTGCAACCAGTAACAGAAGGTGTATTCATTGGCCCACATACATCAGCATGAACCAACTGTAGTACCTTGGAGGCTCGCCATGAGTCACCATCCGGGAATGGTGTCTTGTGCTGCTTCCCAGCCTAACAAGCTCCACAAACTCCACGATGTTGAATCTGGATCATAGGTAAACCAGCTACAAGTCCCTCTCGAGATAGTTGAGAGAGATAATGCACATTTAAGTGCACATAACACTGATGCCAAAGACTGGTGATGGAAGAATTTCTAGCTGCCATGGCTAACTCTAGAGAACCACCTATATCCACAAGTCTATTTAGACCATGATCCTCAATGCCAACAACCATAGTGTTGCGGGTCTCCCAATCAACAATTGAACACTTATGTGCACTGAATACCACATCCAACTAAGGAGAGTGTCACATAATCTGACTAACAGAGAGAAGGTTCAATTCCATGCCAGGAATATAGTATACATTGAGGAATATGAGATTCCTCCCAATAGATTGAATCTGAACGTTGCCCTTGCCGACAACAATATACTCTTCACCTCCTCCAAAAATAATTGAATCACTGAAACGAGAGAAGTCAGTGAACCAATCACGCCGATGGGTGAAGTGTCACGAAGCACCTAAATCAATGTACCAGGCAGAGGACTTCACATGATCTGCAGGTCTTTTAGCCATAAAGGCGTAAAAGGCAGACTTCTTCTGCTCAATGTGCTCGGCAACATTTGCTTTCGACTGAGACCCTCCCTACTTCTTCTATTCAAAAACCAAACATTGACGACAATCCTTCTTCATATGACCATATTTGTGACAATAATTACACTGAATGTTATTCTTCTTGGGGCTGTCCTGAGATTGACCTGAGCCCTTCTGCTGCGAAGGCTAACTTTTCCCTTTATTCTTAGCCTGAGACTTGGTTGCAAAAGCTTGCTCTATAGAGGACGAAGAAGCACTACTACCAAACTGTTGTCTCCAACGATCCTGCTGCAAAAGTTTGGTACAAAGCTCTAGAAACTTCAAATCAACATTAGTCGATGCAATGTTGAGAGTTTCAACAAAGTGCTCATAAGAGGTTGGTAAACTTTTCAAAGTGATGACTACCAGTCTTCTTCCTCCATCTTCCGACCAATCACCTCCAGCTGATCACAGATGTCCTGAATCTTTGTCAAATGCTCCTATAAGGACATTCTCTCATCCATCATGATGGAGAACAGCTAGTTCTTCAGAAAGAATGCACAGCTCTTGTCGGAGGTCTCATGCAAGGTCTTCAAATGCTCCCAAATCTCAGCAGTTGATTTGTCAGGTGGGACCTGTGGAAGCTGATCGTTGGTGACAGACAGTGTAATGAGCATCACCGCTTCACGATTTTGCTCATCAAAATTTTCCTAGTCTTAATCACTCGATGTTGGTCTTGTCTTTTTACCCAAAATGATCTGATCAAGGCAGCAATATTCGAAGATAGCCATCATTCACTGCTTCCAAGTATTATAGTTTCTGCCATTGAATCGTTGACTGCCTTCCAACATTATATTGGTCAAACTCGCCATCTTGCACACTTTTCGAGGCATGAAAAACAAGGCAAACAAAAGAGGCAATAAAACTAATTGTATTGATCTTGAAAAATTGAGGCAATTGTAAACACAAATTTTAAGGCAAACGCACTTGCACAAATCCCAATGCACAGATTTCGAAGCACCCAAAAAATTTTGATGACCACCCAGAAATCTTTATGAAAAACACAAAAAGAATATGTTATCAAAAAAAAAAATCGGCTTAAAAATAGAGAGTTTATTTGAAACCCTAGCTCGAATTTCAAAGAGTCGGCAAGAAACAAGTGCAGAAAAAATGCAGAGATTCACAACTTCAAAACACCCAAAAACAAGTCTCACGATGCCCAGAAAACTGGTTGCAGAAAAACAAAGAACACCCAAAAAATAAAATTGCACTCAAAAATGCGTTCAATAGGTCGCATGCATACAATCTTCACAAAAAATGCAATTTAAAGAGGCGTCGGTCTCCTCTACAAAGCCATGAACAGGCTCCCAGGTCGTAGGCAGAGGCTTTCACGTCGCGCGGGAGAGACAATATCCACAACATACGTCTTCATGCGAGATTGTGGCTCGCATTTTTCCGAAAGACATTGGACCATAAAACTCAAAACCGCGGGTTTAAAGAAGAAGAAACCCAGGTCACTAAAAAGAGCACGACACCCAGAGAAACCAAAGCTCTCAGAAAAATGAAGAGTCGCGCACACAGGAAAAGCAAAAAAGAAACGCGATTTTAAAATCCGCCAAAATGCAAAAAAACACGAACTTCTACAAAATGCAATTTTTTTATTCAAAATGAAGTCACCCAGGCTTCAAAAAAAATCGCATTAAGAAAACATAAGTCGTTCATAGAGATTTTTAAAAAATCACTTTCCCACTTAATTGTCCTGCGCTCTGATACCATACTACAAAGAAGATGGTAAAATATTCAATGTTATTAAAAAGAAGTGAGAATGCTTCATATAGAATTTACAAAGTTACAAAAATATAAAGTTTCTAACTGAAGAAGACCGAAGAAACGATCTAATCTACAAGATTATAATATAATACATCATTGACCATTAAATTAATAATGTAAATATTATTTTAATACTTACCACACCCTATACCCCTCAGCAGAATGTTGTTGAGCAGAGGAATCGTACCATCACAGAAATGGCCCGCTATATGTTGGAGAATGTTCCCAAGAACTTTTGGGCTGAGGAAGTGTATACTACAGCATACCTTCTTAACCGGTCTCCCACACAAGCCATTAAGATGACCCCAAAGGAAGCATAGTCTGGTAAGAAACCAAAAATCACTCACCTTAGGGTTTTTGGTTCGACTGCGTATGTTTGGATTCCAAATGCCAAGAGAACCAAGTTGGATTCCAAGAGACAAAAGTTGATGCTAACAAGATATAGTGACAATCACAAGGCCTATCAACTGATTGATGTGGCTACTAACTATTTGACATTCCATAGGGATGTTGTGTTTGATGAGGAAGGTGGGCCCTTTTTGCTCCCTTCTCCCATCAAAAGTCCTGACAATCAGCCTCTGCAAACCAAGGAATTAGGAGCTAAGATTTCAGTAGCTCCATTTGAAGGGAGGGATTTTGAAGCTTCAGACATTGGAGAATCTCCCAAACAAGATCCTCTACCAACAAGGAGGGACTGATGATTCTAACATTGATTCAGTATCAGCAAATTTTCCTCAAGATAACCTGGATCAGCATCCAGATGGTATTATTCTAGGCAGCCCAAGTCATGATGATGCTCATTTTGATTTGGAAGCTAATACATCTCCTCGTCCTACGTGGTGGGCAAAGCTCATTGGTGATGTTCATGATGATGAGCTTGTTGAGGGACAATCGTCTAGAGGCAAGAGCAAAAAGAACATAGTAAGCTTTGCTCTTATAGCCAACATTCAAGGTGTTTATGAGCCCCAGCGGTATTCGGAGGCCAAGGGTAAACCTAAATGGGAAAAGGCTATGGATTCTAAGCATCATAGTCTTTTGAACAACACATGGGTTCTATCATATCTTCCCCCAGGAAAGAAACCCATTGGCTGCAAATAGGTCTACAAGGTCAAATACAAGGCTGATGGAACACTGGATAAATACAAGGCTCGGTTGGTGACTAAGGGGTTCTTGCAGAGAGAAGGTATTGATTACAAGGAAACCTTTGCTCCCACAACAAAGATGAGCACCATCCAACTTGTCCTAGCCATGGCAACACAATTTGGCTAGAAGGTCCACTAGATGGATGTGAAGAGTGCCTTCCTCAATGGAGATTTGGAGGAAGAGGTATAAATGATGCAACCTCATGTCTTTACGGTTGCAGGACAAGAGTACAAGGTATGCAGATTGTTGAAGGCTCTTTATTGCCTAAAGCACCCAAGGCATGGTACCTAAAGTTTGACAAGTACTTGGTTGCATAGGGGTTTTAGAGGAGTCCCTCAGATGCAAATTTGTATGTCAAAAACACTGGTAGTGATATCATCCTTCTTGTCATCTATGTGGATGATATCATCATTACTAGCAATAGGATTTGTTTGATTGAACAAATCAAATCAAATTTGTGTCAAGCATTTGAGATGACAGCCTTGGGTCTCCTACACTATTGTCTTGGTGTAGAAGTTTGGCAGACAGGTGGCAATATCTTCATTTCTCAATCGAAGTATGCCAGGAGTTTGCTTGAAAAATTTAGGATGGAAGATTGCAAAATCTCATCCACTCCTATGGAGAAGGGGCTGAAACTTTCAGCCAAAATAGACTCACCAGTGGTAAGTGAGTCTGCGTTCAAGCAACTTGTGGGCAGCCTCATCTATCTTACTGCCACTAGACCTGGTCTCAGTTTTGCTGTGAGTTACATTTCTCGTTTCATGAGTACTCCTAAGGCAGAACACTGGGTTGCCGCGAGGCGAGTATTGCGATATGTCAAAGGGACACCTGACTTTGGTATTTTGTATAGCAGATGCAAAGATCCTAAACTGGTTGACTTTACAGACTCAATTGGACAGGTTCAATTGATGACAGGAAGTCCACTTCTAGGTATGTTTTCAATCTTGGTACAGGTGCAGTCACACGGACAAGCAAGAAGCAACAGGTCGTTGCTCTTTCCTCGGCCAAAGAAAAGTATTGGGGAACAGTTAAGGCAGCATGTGAGGCAGTATGGCTTCGAAGGATGCTTGCTAACATGCAGATGTCTAATATGACTTTGAAGGATGCTTGTTGACATGCAGATGTCTAAAGCTAGGTCTTCACCCCTGTTTTGTGATAATCAAGGGGTTCTCAAACTTGCTAAGAATCCAGTATTCCACGAGCGAACCAAGCACGTTGAGCTTCATTGTCACTTCATCAAACAGCTCGTTGAAGATGGTTCTGTGATGTTGCAGTATGTTCCAACTAAGGATCAGACTGGGGACATTCTCACCAAGTCTCTCAATTCGGATAAATTTGTAAAATTTCGGGATAAGCTTGGTGTAGTTAGTAGGATGACCATTAAGGGAGGGTATTAAAGTATTATTGTATTATTTAATGGTCATTTTAGCCTTTAGTTAATTAGTAGTTTACTTTCAATTAAACTAGTCTGCTTTAGTTAGCTTTTAATAACTTTTTGTTATTTACTTCTGTTAACAACTGTTTCTTTTTAGAAACATCATCCTGTATTGTATTATTTAAGGAGCTTTCATCTCCTTTGTAATAACGAATATTGAATATCAATTATCATTTCACTGGATACTCCAACAAACCTGATTGCAGGTTTTGATACAAATCGATATGAGCTAAGGAAGATGTGAAGATATAAGGATTGCTACAATACTGTTGCACACTGAGTGTATTGTGTATACAAGGAAACTTCTTGGAGAATGATTCTTTTAAAAAAAAAAAGAATAACTAATATTCTAGAAATAGAAAAATAAGTGACTTTCCAGAAACAAAAACACCATGTGATTTTACATTCAAATAGCAAAAGTTATACGTGTGATTATGGGTAACTTTCTAAAAATAGAAAGGCAGGATGAGATAACAAAAGATATACATGTGACTATTTCATATAAAAAATCTAACGATATCAATGAAGCTCTCAAAAAAAAAATCCGTCTTTGGCCTTTTCTAAAGAACATGATTCCACATGCAAAATCAATGATTTTGTTCCGTTGTGTTGTTTTCTACATGAAATCATAATTTGACATAACACAAACTTTAAACTGCAATGGTACTTGCAACATTCTTCAAATTGCCTCTGAATTGCACGTACTTGTCTTTTCCAAGTTTGAAGGGCTCCCGTGATTAGAAGTAAACCATCTTTGACAAAACTTGGAGGGCTCCCGTGATTAGAAGTAAACCATCTTTGACAAAATTGAAACTGTTTCACATTAGAGTATAGGGTTGTGGACAATCGTGGAAGAGTTGTATTTTATTCTCAATATGCTTGAGAGGGGATAGCCAAGAAGGCTTCTAACAAAACTCACTAAATTGGCATATGAGCTGATCTATACCTTTTCTTCTATTTATAGGTATGCAGCCCATGCATGATTTTAAGTTATGCCACATTGTCTTTTTGTTTATCCGTCAACAATGCAACATCAATAACACAAGCTTGCAACTTGCATTGGCAAGATATATAGCTTGGATTGAGCATATCATGGAAATTTTGAATTTCCCCTCATAAGAACGATCATTATTTCTTCCCCATCTTCTCACCAAATGATATTTGTACAATTGCCTATTGAAGATCGCATCCTTCTCATAGAGGTGGTGGCTTCCAAACGCTATCTCATAAGCATCCTAAGGTATGACATCTATTAATACCTTATTTTTGATGTCTATGGAGAGCCAAAAATTGATTAACATTGTGTTTTGACTGAAATCTCCATACCTTGTTTCAGCCAACTCAATGATTATGGATTTGCATGTTCCCTTGTTTCCAACCTAGAACTTCTGCCAAATTTTGAGAAATTAAGTTCGCTTGAGAACAAATATCAAAGAGTACAACAGCCTTTTGTCCTCTAAGCTGCACTTTGATATGAAACAACTTAGTATCCTTGTCCTCATTTCTTTTTGAGCACCATCTCCTACCACATTTGCTCCTTTTCACATAGTTGCACAAGATAACTGCTCATCTACATTTGAAGTACATTCTATTTTTTTCACTTTCTTGTTACATAAAGCATTCTTGTCTACTTTTTTTCTGTAGACCCACCTTGTCACAATACTTTAAAAATCTCCTTTATTTGCATTTCTCATTGTGTCACAGTAGTGTTTGCACTTTTCTTGCCCTACCATTTGTTCTTACCTTTTTTGAAATCACCACCTGCTGTTTTTCTTTCAAGGAGTTGGATTTCTTTTTATCCATCTCTATGTAGTGCGCTTGTGCAATCTGAAAATGTACTTCATGAGCACATCTTTGTCCATTACATTCCTATCAAGCTGCATCACCTTCTTTCAGAACTTGCTTGTATAGTCTTGGATGCTTTGCCCTCGCCTTTTGTGAAATACAAGCTGTTGGATTGCTCTCTCTTCCTCGTAACTTATAGCATAAAACTGCATTTTCAACAAGTCTTTGAATTCTTCACATCTTGCAAATGGTGGAGCTCTTCTGATTTGCAATGAAGTGGCATGAGCTTCATACCATGTCAAGGAATGAGCATATCACTTCAAATGGGAAAATGAGATTTGTTACTGTTGGCTTAGTTTATGCAAGTTAAAGTAGACCTCCATTTGAGAGTTCTATAGGCCTGGATTAATACTGTGTTCACTTTTGCATCAAAGGCCTGGATTTCTATATTTGTCGTTGCTTTAAATGGAAGATTAATACTGTTTTTTGAAGTTTCTCCATTCTCATAAGTGGACTTCGGTTGTTCCTCATATTTGAGTTTCTTTTCTATGTCCGATTTTGGGTAGTGGCGATTAAGACACTCTCAGACATGTCTATTTTTCCCATATGCCTTGAAATCATGGTAACAACCTCTTCCATCTTGTGGAACCCGTTTCTCCTTCATCCATATCTCCGTCCCCTTCTTATGCCATCCTCCTTTGGGCTCTATTCCACTTTCAGGTACCTATCTTAGGCTCAAAACCACTCAAATTTTTACTTCTATTGGATTGTGTGGTGACCATATCCTAAACACCCACCAAATGACTCTATTTGATCAAATTTCAAGTGTCTCAAACTTGCTCTAATACCAATTTGATACTTATTCAAAGTAGCCAGGTTCGCTACTGGTCGGGTTGGATTCAAGTTCAGTTAGCATTAGATCTGTCCTGATCTGGTTCATCTGTGATTATCGGCAGGGTTTATGTTTAGGGGGCTTGGTTTGCTTGGGGCAAACTTGGGATGAACTCGGGCGCATCCAAAACGCACTCAGAACACACTTAAACGTGCAACAATTGGTTTTTTTACTTTTTGCATTTTTTAATTTTTTTCCCTTTGACTTTGACCTGCGCCCTCCTCAACCCTACAAGAAACCTCTAAAACATATAAAACACCAAAACTACTTCATTTTTGTTCATTTCTTCTGCAAACAACTTTCATTCCAAGAGGTTGAGCATTCGTTTTTGCTTGTTGGATCAACAAAGGGTGTTGAAGATTGACCTTTGAAGCTTCTACAATGATTGCATTGCCATTCCTACACATTTAGAAGTGTTCATTGGCTGCCAAGAATGATTATAGAAGGATATTTTTGCAAAGAGGTAAGTTTTTTCCAAAAAAATTCCTCCATTTTTGTTTTACAAACATGAAACAATTTCTTTTCTTCTTTATCTATGTTTTTTTCCATTCTCCTATGAATGTATCAAAGATTCGAAAGAGCTAGGTTTTATAAATTTTTTGTTTTCAATTTTTTTTTTTTAATGTGTTACAAGTTTTTTTGCCATAGGAATCACAATGGAAACTAGTTCTAGCTCGAAAACCTCAACCTAAATTCAAAATAGATTTGAATTCTCCTCTATGGAAATATGTTCAAATGATACAACAGGTTCGAGGTGGTGGTGGTTACATTTGGAAATGCAATTGATGTGATGTTCAATATTCTAGTTCATATTTTCGAGTGAAAGCACATTTGCGTGGAATACTTGGAAAAGGCATCAAAACTTGCCTTTGAAAGAACAATGTACCTATGCCATCAAAGATAGTCATAGGATATATTATGGAGAAAGAACAAGCAGGTGAACAGGAAT
Organism: Sequoia sempervirens; assembly: GCA_007258455.2. Lineage (NCBI taxonomy): Eukaryota > Viridiplantae > Streptophyta > Pinopsida > Cupressales > Cupressaceae > Sequoia > Sequoia sempervirens. The sequence goes on from VDFB02350705.1 coordinate 53,572, forward strand.
CTCGTAAATCAAGTCACCCCTTAAAAAAAAAACTAAGGGAATGCAGCTCCTATCTAATCCCAATATCGTGGTAGAAAACCACCCATTTTTGGCCACTCCTCATCCTCAAAAGCAAAGTGAACAACCCACTACAAACAAAAGACCAAAGGGACCTTTGGAAACTGCATTTCAAAATGAGAGTCGAGACGTTGCCGACCAACACATAGCATGATGTCTTTTTTCCAAATGGGTTGGCTTTCGATGTTGTTTGCTCACCATATTGGAAAGAGATGTTGAAAAAAGTTAATGAAGTTCCAAAAGGGTACAAGCTTGGATTCAACCATGAGGTCCTTGAAACCCCAAAATGCATCTAGCAAAATCTTCAAGCCAACATGAAACCCTCAAATCCGGGAAGAAATCTGCAACATATTGGTAAAAATTTGAATAGATTAATGAAAGAGGCAATGTCCTCTTTATAGAATTTTACAATCAGAAGATTTCGAAAGAAATCAGAAAGTTTCTAAAACTAAACTAAAGCAAGAATAGAAACTACAAAAACAACTATGTTACAATACGTTACAATATTTGAGCATTAATAAAGTACGTAAATATTACTTTAATACCCTCCCTTAATGCTCAATCTATCAACTACACCAAGATGCCCCCTAAATTTGGCAAACTTATCCGGGCTCAGAGACTTGGTGAGAATATCAGCAGTTTGATCCTCTATTGGAACATACCGCAATGCCACTGATCCATCTTCGACAAGCTGGCGGATGAAATGACAATGAAGTTCAACATGCTTTGCCCTTTCATGGAAGACTGGATTTTTGACGAGTTTCAGCACCCCTTGATTGTCACAGTACCAAGGGGGAAGGACCTACTTGAGACATTTGCATGTAAGAAAGCATCCTTTGAAGCCAAACTGCCTCACAAGCTGCTTTAACAACTCCCCGATATTCAGCTTCAATTGAGGAGAGAGCCACTACCTACTGCTTCTTACTGATCCGTGTGACTGCACCTGTGCCCAAACTGAATACATACCCTAAAGTAGACTTTCTGTCATCAACAAAACCTACCCAATCTGAGTCTGTATAGCCAATCAGCTTATTAGGATCTTTGCACCTTCCATACAAAATGCCAAAGTCGAAAGTACCTTTCACATATCTCAACACACACTTCGTTTCAACCTAATGTTCAACTTTAGGGGTTGTCATGAAGCGAGAGATGTAACTCACTACAAAACTAAGATCAGGTCTAGTGGCAGTGAGATAAATGAGGCTGCCCACTAGTTGCCTGAATGTTGATTCATTTTGCATAGGCGAATCTGATTTTGCTAATAGTTTTAGCCCTTTCTCCATAGGTGAAGAGGTAGGTTTACAATCATTCATTCTAAACTTATCAAGCAGATTGCGAGCATACTTGGACTGAGAAATAAAGATGCAATCAGTTGTCTGCCAAACCTCAACACCGAGACAATAATGAAAAAGTCCCATATCTGCCATGTCAAATGAATCAAAAGGGCTCCTCTGAAAACCATGATCAACAAGGTACTTATCAATTTTCATGTACCATGCCCCTGGAGCCTGTTTAAGGCCATCGAGTGCTTTCACGAGTTTGCAAACCTGATGCTCTTTACCAGCAACCTTGAAGCCAGGAGGTTGTGTCATGTAAACTTCTTCCTGCAAATCCCCATTGAGGAATGCACTCTTGACGTCCATTTGATGGACTTTCCATCCAAACTGGGCTGCAGTAGCGAGGACAAGCCGAATAATACTCATTTTGGCTGTAGGAGCAAAAGTCTCCTCATAATCAATGCCCTCTTTCTGTGAGAACCCTTTGGCTACCAACCGAGCCTTATACTTATCAAGGGTTCCATCAGCCTTATACTTAACTTTATACACCTATTTGCAGCCAATGGACTTCTTCCCAGGTGGAAGATCAGAAAGGACCCAAGTGTTATTCTTCAGAAGGCTATTATGTTCAGCTTCCATAGCCTATTCCCACTCAGGTACGCCTTTAGCCTTTGTGTATGTCTGAGGCTCAGAGATGCTGTGAAGGTTGGTCATTAGAGCAAAATTGACAGTATTCTGCTGCTTGCTCTTCCTCCGAGCAGTTCTACCCTTGATCAATTCATCATCATGAAGATCACTAATGGTTTTAGCATACCATTTAGGCCAGAGAGTAGAAGGACCAATATCTGAAACGGGTGGAGCAACATCACCAGGTGTAGCTGGTACAGAATCAACTGGATCAAGATCCAAATTGTCCTAAGGAGGGGTGGGTGGTGGAACACTCTACTGAGGTGGCTGCTCAATTGCAGAATCCTTCCCATCAGGTGGACAAGGGAAGACAAACACCCAATTCAGAATATTTCGGAGGTTGTTCCTCAAGATTCACAGAAGTAGAAGACGGAAAGAAAGGCCCAATAGTTTCATCAACCACAACATCACGACTGAAGATTAGATGATCTGAATCTACATCAATCAGCCTATATGCTTTATGATTCTCACTATAGCCAGTGAACATGAGTTTCTAGCATTTGGAATCCAGTTTAGTGCGCTTGGCATTTGGAATCCAGACATGAGCAGTAGAGCCAAAAACTTTCAAGTGGCTGATTTTAGGCTTTCGTCCAGACCAGGCTTCTTCAGGAGTCATCTTCTTAACGCATGTGTAGAAGACCGGTTCACAAGATAGACTGCAGTATAAACTGCTTTAGCCTAGAATTTCTTAGAAACATGTCTATGCTCCAACATAGAATGAGCCATTTCAATAATGATGCGATTTCTACGTTCTACGACACCATTCTGCTGAGGGGTGTAAGGTGTGGTAAGTTGGTGCTTAATGCCATGAGCAGCACAGAAATTGGAGAAATCAGTAGAAGAAAATTCTCACCCATTATCAAACCTAAGAGTAACTATTGGAGAACCAGACTCTTTTTCAACTAAGGCCTTATACTGCTGAAATATACCAAACACATCTGATTTGTCTTTCAAAAAATACACCCACATTTTTTTGCTGAAATCAACAAATAATAAAAAAATACTTGCAACCAATAACTGAAGGAGTATTCATTGGGCCACATAAATCAACGTGAACCAACTGTAATACCTTGGAAGCTTGCCATGAGTCACCATTTGAGAATGGAGTCCGATGTTGCTTTCCAGCCTGACAAGCTTTGCATACTCCATAATTTTGAGTCTAAATCACAGGTAGGCCACCAACTAGATCATCTTGAGAGAGCTGAGAGAGATAGTGAATATTCAAGTACCCATAACGCTAATGCCAAAGGTTGTTGATTGAAGTACTCCTGGCTGCCATAGCATGCTCTTGAGAATCACCAGAATCAACAAGTCTATATAGACCATGATCCTCAAGTCCCTGAACGACTGTAGTGTGAGTCTCTCTATCAACAATGTTGCATGTATGCATGCTGAAAACAATGTCTAGCTGAGGAGAGTGAGTCATGATATGACTAACTAAAAGTAAGTTCACCTCCATTCCAGGTACGAATTATACATCGAGAAAAATTAAATTTCTCCCTCCAAAATGTGCTCTGCAACATTGGCTTTAGCCTTAGACTCTCTTTGCTTGTTCTATTTAGAAGCCAAGCATTTCCGGCAATCTTTCTTCATATGACTATACTTGTGGCAATAATTACACTAAACATTCTTCTTGGAAGAATCTTGAGATTGCGCTTGACTGGATTGCTAAGAGGGTTGGTTTTTGCCCTTATTCTTCTAAACAGTCTTGGCAGGAAATGCCTGCTCTATGGAGGACCAACTAGCACCGCTACCGAACTGTTGTTTCCAACGATCCTACTACAGAAGCATGGTGCAAAGATCTGAAAACTTCAAATCAACATTAGCTGAAGTAATGTTGAGGGTCTCAATAAAGTGCTCGTAAGATTTTGGTAGACTTGTCAAAGTGATGACTACCTGTTGTGACCTTTTCACACATCGCCCCATTCAAGATGGGGACCCCCTAAATTTTGCTCCATTTTGGTCTTTTGGCTTGGGTTTTTCTCTCTCTCTCTCGCTCTGTCTCTTTTTGATGTCTGCCTTTCGAGGGTTGCGCCCATCAATGAGTTTAAACGTGAAACTGATCAAGTCTGAAAATTAGGGTTTCATCCTTCCTGGTCAGTCCAAGGTCGAATAAAGTGAATTAATTGAAAATTGAACTTAACATTGTTGTCAGTGTGCTTCCAGTGGACTCTCAGCAAAATTTCATCAAGTTCCGAGGTACTTACTATTTTTAGTAAGTGTGAAATTACAGGCAATCCGTCAGCTATTTTGAGATTCCGACAATCACACGGCATTCAGAGCACATCAGGCTGCTCGCGTGCAAGATTTGAGCGAAAACAGACAATTTACTATTTTTAGCAGTCTGGCTTCCGAAGCAAATTTCAGGGTTCAGATGCAGAGTTTTTCTTTGCATGTCTGGATATTCCTTCTGGGTTTTTCGAGACCTTCGCAACGGTATAACATGCAAAATGGGACGACAACTTTCAAAATTTAGTCTTCCGAGGCTATTTTTAGGGTTTGCATGTTAAGGTTTCTTTTGCATGTCGGATGATTCTTGGTGGGTTTTTCGAGAGCTTCGCGATGGTATGACATGCAAACGGAGATGATCACTCAGTAAGGAACTTGCTATTTTTAGCAAGTGTGTCCCGGCAGCCGCTTCCCAGCAGTTTAGAATCACGAGCTGATCGCAATGCCACAGAAACGAGAACAAACAGAGATCTTTTGATACGCATGCAGAGCGAATTAGGGTTTCCAACTTCGGAGCTTGAAAAGAGGGGTCAAAAGTCAGAATTTTTGAAAACCGGTGTAAACCACCGCGATCAGCGTCCTTCAGGCTACATGCTGGTGAAATTTCAAGTCAAACGGAGCACTTACTATTTATAGTAAGTCAATTTGGAAACTGGCTAAAAATAGTAAATTGAGTGCATGCATCAATGTCGACAATAAGGTCACGTGGTGAGGAGTGCCTCATTCAAATTTCAAGTTGATCGGAGCACTGGAGCTATCAGAAACATGAGGTTACTATTTATAGTAAACCACCTACAGAAATGTGCTAAAAATAGCAGGGTGATTAAAAATGGCAATGTCGACAGGGCAACAAGGTTATAAGGATGCAGTGTGCAAAATTTCAAGCCATTCCGAGCTTCAGAGGTGCAAAATTGAGAGGGCTTACTATAAATAGCAGGGCATGAAATACTGGCGAAAAACGAGAAAAAAGTTCTAAGTCTGGAACTTCATCCAGTTGACATGCCTAAATGCGCCCAAGTTTAGGTGGTAAAAGGTAAGTAAATGGAGTAAAAGGTGAGTGAAGATGCTTCAAAGCGTGGTAAACACAAGGTAAATGCTAGGCGTTATCCTCCATCAAGTGCAAAATGCGCCCAAGGTGGTAAGTCTTAGAGGATTTTTCCTAAGGCGTGGTAAAAGGTGATGAATGCTAGGTGTGGATTTGAATTTCCTCCTCAAGTGTACTAGGCGCCAAGGGTGATGGGAGTTATAAAGTGTTGGAAAATTTCCTAAGGCGTGGTGAAGTGATATTCCGAGGTGGTGGAAATAAAATGTCAAGTGTTATGCACCTAGAGTCTGAAGTGAAATATGAAGTGAAGTAGCTTGCTAAGTGATAAATAAAAAAATTTCAAAGGCAAGGATGAATATCCTCCTCAGGATGCAATATGCGCCTAAAGTTAAGTGATAAAAAAAATACAAATAATGAAATATGGCTAAGGCGTTGGAAGCTTCAAATAATATATTTTTCAAGTGTGGAGTTAAATGCAAACAGAGTGAAAAATAAAAGTGTGCTAGGCATGAATAAATTTATTTTTTTTTCTAAATGAAGTTGATAAAATTTCCACCACTGGCAAATGAACCAAAATTTTCTAAGGCAAATTCTCAAAGTGCAAGAGGATTTAAAAGTTTCTAAGGCAAAAATATTTTCTCCCTTAGAAAATACGCCTAGAGCTCAAAGTGGTAAAAATTTTCGAAGCACAAGCAAATTTTCTCAACAATGAAGTCAGAGATGGATGATAATGCAGGATGAATTCAAGTTCTTCAAGTTGGAGCAACACAGGATGATCACAGGCGAAGAATGGATTTAAATTTGATAAAATAATACTTTCTAAGGTTCAAAATTTAAAAATCAAATGAACCCGTTCATTGGGTACCCATGGATTCGAAGCATTCTGAAGAAAATTCTCTTCTGGGTACTGAACATTTGCGATGATAAATGGATTTCCAGGTCTTCCGCACTTCGCTGACACCTTTTCAGTGAAGAATTTAATCGGTGCTCAAATTGTGAATTTTCCTAAGGGAAAATTTAAAATTCTCTAAGGTAGAGTGAATGAAATGTATTTTCGAAATAAATTTCTCCGAGTGATGAATTTGAGGTAAGTTGCCTAGAATGATTTTGATTGAATTCTTCAATGATGAATTTTCCAGAGCAGAGGAGAAGTTAAATTCGAAATTCAAGTGATAGAATTCCGGCTGGTGAGTTAAAAAGATGGATTTAAATTAAAAAATTTCGAAAATAAATTCAAAGATGCCAATCAAAGTCAAGTTTCTAGAAGAATAAGATTCCTGACGTCGAGAGACGTGTCAGAAATATCAGAGAGGGAGAATTCAAATTTTTTGAAATGGAGTAGTGGAAGTTTAATGCACTGGCTAAAATTGGCTCCTTCTAGAATTCGAATTTTGGCTATAAAATGAAGAGGTTTCTCACTTATTTTTCACAGTTGGTGAATTCGATTTGCTTTGAGGATTGGCATTGCAGAGTGTTGCTGAAGACTGAGTGTTGCTGAAGACTGAGTGTTGTTGAGACTGTTGGAAGGACGCCTTGAATTGGAGTGCAAGTGTGGGAAGTTCGAATATTGTTGAAGTCAAGAGGGGCGCACTTGCTGATTGCCAAAGTCTAATTTGTTGCTGAAGTTGCCAAGCTAAGAAGTGCGAATTTGCTTGTATTGCTGATTACCGGAGCTTGACTTGTTGAAGTTGCCAGTGATAAGAAGGACGCCTTGAGCTTACTAAAGAGTGAGAAGTTGTGAAGTGCGCACTTGCTGGTGCAAATCTGTCAAAGTTCAAATTGCTGATTGGAGTTGTTGCAGATTGAAGTCACTGAAGTTTACTTAGAAACTTTTTCTAAGTGTTGAAGTTCAAGAGAAGAAGCTGAGGTTTGCAAATAAGAAAAGTTATTGCAGCTTCTAAAGTCGACTGCAGCCCCTACACACAGTGCCTTATTTTATAAATTAAATTGCTGATGAATGTTCATTGTTTGCAGATGGCTAAGGCAAGGGTGACTGGCAAGGACAATGGTGCGTCCAAACAAGCTGTGATCAAGAAGCTGAGTAAAACATTCATGCCAGAGTCAAAGTTTATTTCAAAGTTGGGCAAGCTGACAGACACCAACTTGGGCTCCGTCAACCTAGAGACCTTCAAGAACAGGATGCTGGGCATTGGGAGTCATCGACCTTCGACTACTTTGCACAACATTGTTCGAAGCAGACTATATGCAGCTGCTGGTTTCCCGCCAGCCGTTCAATGCTCGGAGCTGATGATTGAGTGTGCTAATTGCTACAAGAAGGATCACCGGTCGATCATGTCACCAGATGGCCAAGTGCTTGCCAATCTTACTCCGGCAGCCATTGGTGAAGCTTTCGGGATCCCGGTGCACAGGAACATGATTTATAAATCCAGGGAGCGAGCGGAGCGGATGTATGCTTCTGCTTTTGAGCGATGCATGGAGACAATCAACACTCACTGGATGAGCACTCCCAAGCCTTCTCGAACGAAGTTACCAAAGCAGATCATAGCGGATGACTTGAAGCAAGAATATTGTGACCTCATCATGATGCTGAGTCGGGTTGGTGGTTGTGCACAATCATTCATTTTTGAGCCTTGGATGTTTTACTACATCAACCTGGTGCTAGAAGGGAAAGATTATGTCAATTGGGCCGAGATGATAAGTGATAATTTACATGAGCAGCTCCTAAGCCTCCGGAGAACGAAGACATTTTACATGAGCTCCTATCTCATCTATATGTTGGCACGGATGACAAAGTACAGGGGGATCTCTTACAAGGAACCTGTCGGTTGTGGCTCTCACCAGTTTAAAATATATGATGCTTGTCCGCAGTTGCATTTGGCGAGCACAACTCACTACAAGCGTGTCAACGATTCCTTCACCATGTACATCACGAGACTGCTCCAGGAGCGGTTGCATCATAGAATCTCGAGGGATGCCCAAGAACTAATTGAAAGGTATGGGTGCTGGTTCATACAGTTTCCGAGATTTTCTTACATTAGGCTGCAAGGTTTTTCATCGTACCCATATAGGCTGCCTAAGTACCCAACAGATAGAATATTGATGCTAAAGATATCTAGGCAATTGCTTGCCTTTGACAAAATTCAAAAGAAGAAGAAGAAGGGAGGGGTAGAATTTCCAATTGTTATGGGCAACTCAGATGAGGTGTGTCCATCAATACAGGCAGCTAGAGAGGCTGAAAGCGAACTTCAATTTTATCATTTCTCATACCACACTAGTCGACAGCACTATGACCCGCATCATAACATCAAATGGGTGTTGTCAGAGGAGTTTAAACATAAGGCCACCATTGAGGATTATTGGGCTGACGCAGTTGATGAGATTGAAGTAAGGAAAAGAATGTTCTCTCGGTTGCCGATTACTTTGATCAGGGAGTGCGAAGTGGTACCGGTTCCAGACCAGGTGAACGAGGACATGGATGTTGTACATCCGGATTATGCAGCAGTGAGAGATACTCCACTTCCACCTCCCGATTGGTCAGAGCCTGAGGTTGCAGATTTAGATACTCTTTCTATCCCAGTCATGACATTTACTAGAGCATGGGTTGATAGACGTGTGAATAGTTGCTTGCCAAGAGTATAGCGTCAATTGCTTCTACTTTTGACTTTTTGAAAAACAATTTAGATTTTGAGTTTTTTTTTAATTCATTTGCGTGCTCTGCTTCAGAAAAACACTAAAATGATGTGTTCCATGAAGGTTTGTGTGGCTTTGATGGTCTTAATTTGTGTTTTATTGTTAATGCAAAATGATGTACACCATGAAAGTTTGTGTGGTTTTGGAGGTCTTAATTTGGGCTTGGCGGCGGGGACTCCGCCCCTCGACCCCGCCCTGTATTGCGACAAGGAGCGCACCCAGGGCGCTGCCCCGGGACCCCGCAAGGGGCACTGCCCCTCGACCCCGCTGGGGGTGCTGCCCCCAAACCCCCGCAAGGGGCGCTACCCCTTGACCCCACTAGGGGCATTGCCCCCAGACCCCCACAAGGGGCGCTGCCCCTTGACCCCGTTGGGGGCGCTGCCCCCAGACCCCTACAAGGGGCACTGCCCCTTGACCCCACTAAGGGCGCTGTCCCTCAAACCCATTGGGGGCATTGCCCACAAACTCCCATTGAATTCATTTGATTTTCTAGGTACTCTCCACTAGTTACCTTCAATTTTACAAAAACAATTTGCTATTTTCATTTTGCTATCAGTATCAGTGTATTGAGCATTCCCAAACCCATCCATTGCCCACAAACTCCCATTGAATTCATTTGATTTTCTATGTACTCTCCACTAGTTACCTTCAATTTTACAAAAACAATTTGCTATTTTCATTTTGTTTCAGACTATCAGTGTGTATTGAGCATTCCACATGAGGATGCGATTTTGTATCTAATTTTCTTTCAAATCAATCAAATATAACTAGACTTAGCTTGTTTCTTCTATGTACTCATTTTATTGACTCATTGGATGCATCTTATCATTGAATCGTTTATAATGAAGTTTAAGCAATTTTTTAAGTTTGTTGATCAGAGGATTGCGAGTTGAATCAGGTGCAATTGGACACAATTTGATGGGAGATACACCCTGGCGAAAGAAACAGATTATCCGAGTCAGAAAGAAGGAAATAGTTCCCTACCACGGCCTCCAGAGAGTTGCATCACCATTGGAGACACGTTCTCCAAGTATACAGGAGGTCTCTTTATTTGATCAGAGGATTGCATTGAATCAGGTGCAGGCAGTACAGGATAATATTCCTGGAGAGAGTCGGTTGGCCAGAGGCCAACACACCTTGGGTTGATCAGCAGGATGATGAGGGGACTATTATTGACCCTCAGTTTCAGCAGGAGTTAGAGACGGCCATGAACGATGATGATGATATAGTGTCAGGGGACACTCAGCCACTTGAGGATGATGAACCTCGCCAGAATGATGTAGAGGTTGAGCAAGTTAGAGAAGTAGAGGCACAGGAGCAGCAGCCCTTTGATATACAGTATGATGTGCCTGAATGGCTTAAGGATAGAATGAGAAGAAGCCCCAGTGAGGAGCTTGATCCAGCAGTTGAGATGGAAGAATTTTTGAACAGGATCAGTGCACCTCCACAGAAGAAGAAAGCAAGAAAATTTTCGAAGATATCCACTGAAGAGGATGGTTCTCGTACTCTTCACGTTGCTGTGCCACAAGCTGAGTGTGACCGAAATGAAGCAGTACCTGAGAATTATGTGGTCACGACTCTGGATTTGGGACGCCCCACTGGTGCGCAGATTGTAGAGGAGTGTGATAACTCCTATCTTGCCCTCAAAGACAGATTATTCAAGAAGGAAGGAAAATACAAAAGGTTGAAAAGAGAACACAAGGCTTTAATCGGGTATATGCAGCAGTTGTCTCGTTCTCAAGGGCATGATGTTCCAGTTATAGAGCCTCCAGCGGAGATACCTAGAGAGTCGATCAGTGGCTTAGTAGAGTTGGGAAAAATGGCACAGGAGGCAGACAAGTGGGTCACAGGAGTTCGTGCTGAGACAGAAAAGTTTATGGAGGACCTTGCTTTTGCTTTTCAGCAGGCCTCTAGTATTTTGACACGGATGGAGGCGGTGGATCATGCTTGGGGTGATGCTTCTATCTATCAGAGCAGGGTAATTCAGCGTCTTGAGGCATTGAGGCATGTTCCGTTGCGATTGCTGATTGATGGAGGTGTCATTCAGAAGAATGACAGGTATGATTTTTCTAGATGGTATTCTTCAGCAATCACGGGGCGTGGCTTCTTCGACGCTGCACAGGCGGATTCAGCCAGAGTACATAAAGCTATGGCCAATATCGTAGATGGAGTTCAGAATACCTTTGAGGCCATATTTGCTAGGCGGTTGAATCCAGATGAAGTTAATCTTGATAATTTGAGGGGTTTGCTGGTGCCTTTCTTTTTAGATGTTAAGACCTTTGTACAGGGTGATTTCGAGAATACTTCTACCTTCTCCACCTTGATTCAGAACACGCAAGATTCTTTGATTGCTTGGAGAAAGTCTTGTACGAGGCATGAGCATTCAGTCACAGTGTTAGAGTTTCAATTAGATTGCATTCCACCCATTTCAATTCAGGAGGTTGAGGCTGTACTTGGCAGATTTGTTGAGTTGGCAGTCAGAGAGAAGGCAAATGGGAATGCACTACTGGACGAGGATCTTCTAGAAGACTGAATATGGGCATTTATTGCCTTTACTATTTTGGGAGTGAGTGGGAATCTTTGATTCATTTAATGTACCACTCCCTATTCTGGCAGTTTTTAGGGTTAGGGCTGAGGTGGCACGATTCTGGCCACTATATTAATTGTAACCCTAGCCGTCTTTTGGGACTTGGCTAGCTATATAAAGGGGGAGTCCCCCTCATTTGTAAGACATTAGATCAGGCATTAGCATTAGAGCTAGAGATTGGGGAGATTGCATAGTAGAGTATAGTAGTCATTTTGCTTAGCATAGTGTGGAGAAGAAAGAAAGTTTTCCCTTTGAAAACTTTTGGGAGATTGTTGTGTAACACTTTTCATGATAATAGATCTTTTCATTGATGGTGGAATTCGTCTTGTCATGAATGGCTAGCAAGGTCTCTTCTTCCTTTTGTATCCAAGTAGCGTAATTTTCATGCAAGTAGTTTACTTTGATGTGTGGTGTTTTATTGAGGTAGCTTCGCTTTATTCCATACCACTAGCGGCTTGTTGATGATAAGTTCGCCTTGTGTGGTCGACTGGAAATTATCTTGAGTTTAACTTCAATTGTGATTTGTATAACTATATGCGTCGTTTTGATGGTGTATGTATGCTAAATTACGATTTGAACATCATTTGCTATCCCTTTGAAGATTGCACCGATTTTACTAAGGCTGTCCGACATGAGGCTAGGTGAAATTTGGTTGAAGTCTACTGAAACGAAGCTCCACATATCCTGCATTTAGAAAAGAACATAAGTTTCTTAGGCCCTCTACTCTTTACTTTCCGCATATTTCTGATTAGTTTTAGGAAAACGAACCATATTGCCAAATCATACACGCAAGAATCCCTTTCAAAGCATACGCCGACTGTTAACTGCAAGAACCCCGAACAATTGCGTAAGTCCCCTCGTAAGAACACAGCAAAACACATCAACCAAACTGAGCCTATTCGCATTAAAGGAACCTTGGAGTTGAAAACATGATCTTACTCGTAATCTTAGCATGTTGAATACTTTGTTCAAGAGGGAATAGGGTATCCGTTGGGAAACTTTGTTCCGCTGTTTGGTGCGGTCACGAAAAACACATCAACACTACCATATCTTCTTCCTCCATTTTCCGACCAATAGCCTCTAGCTAATCACGAATGTCCTTGATTTTTGTCAAGTGCACCTGCAAAGTTGTCTTCTCATCCATCATGATGGAAAATAGCATGTTCTTCAGAAAGAATGCACAGCTCTTGTTGGATGTTTCATGAAGATCTTTCAAAAGATCCCAAATTTCTTTTGCTGATTTGCCAGACGATACCTAAGTTAGCTGGTCATTAGTGACAGACAGTTTAATAAGCATCACAGCTTCACCAATTTTGCTCATCAAACTTTTCTTGATCTTTGTCTCCAGATGCAAGTCGTGTCTTGTTGCCAAAAAAATCTGGTCAAAACAACGATATTCAAAAATCGTAATCATGCATTGCTTCCAGGTGTTGTAGTTGCGGCTGTTAAATTTTTGATTGCCCTCCAGCATAATGTGCGACAAAAAAGTCATTTGTCACAAAATCTGAGAGGAAAAAATCATACAAGCAAAAATTTGACCAAAAAAAATGGCACAAATCTCAAGGTCGCAAAAAGAACAGACACGTGTACAAAAACCTCACAATCTTGAGCAAATAGAGACAAACAAGATGAAGGACACACGTCTAGGAGAATAGTCCAACACAAATCACCAACACCTTCATACGTTGCTCCAGACAGAATATAAGAGGCAAAAAAAACCATGGTAAAAACGCTACAAAGATTGCAAGTCACAGCACTCACTTTGTGCAGAAATCGCGATTTAAAAAATGTGTGCAGGAAACTAAGAAGAAATCTGCCAATTGAGGACGAACTCAGAAAAGACAACTCTGAGAGTTGCGATTTCACATAAGGGTAGGAGGGGAAAAATCGTGTCAACAAGAAAACCCACGATTTTGAAAAAACGCATCTTCAGAATCAACAAAACAAGAAAAATGCAATTTAAAATTGCATGCAGATGAAGATTGTAGGAGGGCACGCAATTTTTCACAAGCAAAGGGTGTGATTTCTCCTCAAAAAAACCCTCAAATTCGCTTCAGAAGACTCCGGCTATTTTGATTGAAAAAGAAAAGCGATTTTATACCCAGAAACTAGGTCATGCGATTGTCACAAAATACTTGCACAATTTTGAGCTATAAAAAAACACGATTATCAGCCTTAAGGAGGACACAATTCTCACCCAAAAAGAGCCACAAAAAATCAGATGAAGATTTTATACAGGTTTCAAAACTCAGACAATTCTTCAAAAAATCATCGACAAAAGGAGCGCTAGAGGGAAAAAAATTCCCGCTGCACCTAACCCGCTCAGATACCATATCGGTAAAATCTGAATAGATTAATGAAAGAGGCAATGTCCTCTTTATAGAATTTTACAAATAGATGATTTCGAAAGAAATCAAAAAGTTTCTAAAACTAAACTAAAGCAAGAATAGAAACTACAGAAACGGCTATGTTACAATACGTTACAATATTTGAGCATTAATAAAGTACGTAAATATTATTTTAATACAACACTGGAACCCTGATACCATGTGGGAGTTAATGGTGACTCCTCAGCACCCCCAAGAACAATTGCTAGACCAAAATATCTTCCACAAGAAAGAAAATGGCAAGAAGGCTTGCTTCAACAATGCAAGTTGAATAATGATTGAATAATGGTTGAATGTACAAATGTACATAAGATGCCTTGCTTATAAAGGCAAAGTGAAACATAGGATTAGACAAGATCATGAAAAGTGTCTTAATCCTATAACATGTGACAACTAACAACCTAACTACCTAGGAATCAAGCATTACAAGCTAGATAAGATAAGTTCTAGAAAAGCCAACTAAGACTTCTAGAAAGAATCATATATCCTAAGCTAAGTTACCGAATCGGCAGGTTTGAGGGCCGATTTCGGGTACGAGTACGTACTGGAATCGAGTTCGCTCAAAAAACCCTGTGGAATCGAACAGGGCACGGAATTTCCCAACTAAAAACGTTTTTGGTTTCTCTAGCTGAATCCTGACGTTTTTTAGGTCAATGTGGTGAACTGACAAGGTAAAAATCTGAAAACCTAAAAAGTTAAAAACGTTTCGCAACTTTGAAAGGCATTTTCGCAAGCTGCAGTCGCAGGTTTTGGAAGAACATTGCAATTGCAGGTTTTGGAAGAACGCTACAGTCGCTCTACAGTCACGGGTTTATCACAGTCGTGCCTTCCATAGTTGCCTTTCACAATCGTAGAGTCAAGGGTAGTCACAGGTTGCAGGTTGCGCCTCACATAGTGCATTCCCATTCGTGCCTCTGCTGCGATTTCTCATTTTTTATTTTCATTATTTTGTTTAGTTTTTTTTTTTAATAGTTCAAAAGTTAAAATTTAAAACATTAAAAATAAATTTATTAATAATATTATAATTGTTGAACATTTAAAATTTTCAAGTTTATTATTTTACATTTTTAAATTTTAATATTAACTATTATAATTTATTATATATTATATAATTTATATGATATTCATATTTAATTTATTATTAACATATTAATATAATTTAGATTTATTAATATTAAATAACATAATATAATTTATTAAACAATATAATAATAATATAAACAATTTTAAGATTTTTATTTATTATTTTAATTATTAATATTTATAATTTGGTTATTATTTAATTTAATTTATATTAAAATAAATATATTAAATTATTAATAAATTAAAAATTAATATAGCAGATGTAATATTTATGGTAGTTCTAAGTTTTGTAACTTTGTTTAACATATGCATGATATGTGGTATTCTAAATTTAATTCTTGTTTTTATTATTTAGGTTGCAAATATGTATATATCTATGATTTTTATATGTTTTTTGTACGGACGTACCCAAACGTTCCCACCCCTCCCAAAAAAAAATTGTCATACCGGCATACCGTACCCACGTACCCGTACCTGTACCCGTATCCGATTCGGCAACTTAGATCCTAAGTAAACTTAACATGTGAATATGTCCCCTAATTCCCTAGTGAGTGAATTAGCTAGGTACAAGACATTTATTCACACCAACAAAATTAACAAGCTTGTTGATCTGTTATCAAGGCCACCATTGTCAAAGTAGTTAGTATTTTATCTCTTCTTGAATCCTTTGCAAGTGAAGTATATGCAGAAGCTTATGAGAATGACAAGAATTGTGGAAATCTATATCAAAAACTCAAGTAAGAAAAGAAAGATGAATTGATTCCTAAGACTTATTTTCATGTGAATGATGGTTTTCTCTTCAAATTAGGCTCCTTCTGTGTTCCAAATGAGAAGAGATTAGTCTTTTTGAAAGACGCTCATAGCTCTAAGGTGGTTGAGCTTTAGGGTTGCAAAAACTATATGAAATTTGCAGCAGTCATCATTGACCATATTTAGAAAGTGATGTTGCCAAGTTTGTTCAAAGTTGTAAGTTGTGTAGTGTTAGCAAGCAAAGAAACTAAAAATTAGGATTATATCAACCACTTCCAATCCCATCTTGAATATGGTAAAGTACATCTATGGATTTTTTTAGGTCCCATGACAAGGAAAGGGCATGACTATCTCTTCCTATTGGTTGATAGAGTTAGCGAGATGCGAGTCTTAATTCCATGCAAAAAGACACTATTGGCTGTAAAGGTGCAGCTGAAGGTTTCTTTTCATATGTGTGGATACACTTTGGTTCCCCTCAAGGCTCAAAGTATTATGTCAGACTAGGACTCAATGTTCATAAGTTTTTGTGCCACTATATGGCACAAAAAGGATACAAGATTGAGGACAACTAGTTTCCATCCTCAAGTTGATGGACTGACTGAAGTAGTAAATAGAACTGGGTTCAGTTGCTTGAAGGCTATAATATGAAGCAACCTAAGGTATGGGTTAAGAGTCTTGTGTATGTCCAAGGTTCCTACAACCAGGTCTTACATTCTTCAACAAATCTGTCACAATTTGAAACATGTTATTGTTACATACCTCCATGCCCGCTTGATGTTGTTGCAGGGCAAGAACAAGAAAACAAAGGAAATGTTGACTTAAAGGTTGAAAAAGGCTAGGAAATTCATAGAGCATATCTATAAATTGCATCTTCAGGTGCAGGGGAATTTGAAAGCGAATGAAGAGAGGTACATGTGAAAACATGTTCAGCATCACACATTGATAAGAATGGTTTTTGACTTGATTTGCCACCATACATAAAAATCTAGTCAGTGGTTAATGTAGAAAACCTACAATTGTTTAAGCCCTCTATGTCGGACGAGGAGGAACAGTTGATGTTACCTTCTATTGAATATCTCACTCAAAGTCCTTTGGATGACCTAGAACATGATGTGATTTTCCAAAAGTAAAGGCAAACATGTACGGATTGCAAGAAACATGGTCGGTTGGTTTGAAAAGGCAACTTCCAACCAAGGCAAAATGGTACCCTAATGAGGATGTTGGGAAGAAATTCCCACATCTCATGAATCCCTAAGATTTTGTGTGCCAAAAACCTCCCAATTGGAGAGGTATGATCCAAAACAGATCCTTGTTCAATCAAACAATCAGATGTTTCTCCACTCAATTAAAGAAAGTCTAGTTTTAGGTAATTTAGAGTTCCTTCATGAGAGTTAGAATTTCGTCATTTTTAGAGCATAAAAAACTTGTGTGCAGGGTTGTTGAAGACTTGGGATGAAATTTGCTATTTGTCACAAGCAGTGAACTTGTCAAATGCTCAGGAAAACTCATTAAATGCCATAGCAAAGTTTGCTATATCGTAGCAATCATTAAAAAATACCATGGCAAGAACACAATTACCCCCTAGCAAAATAGGTAAATTCAAACCAATCTAAGATGGGATTGGAATGTGAAAAGTTTTGACTGTTCAATTCAACTTCTTGACATTGGATTGCATGTTTGAGCACCAAAGGGCTGTAAAGGAGTCTATATTAACCAGTTTTGAATGTCAGCTAAAGGTTAGCACTCATGTTTTTTTCTCTTGGAGCAAAGGATTTGCAAGTTATTGTCACTATTGAACAGGGTTATTGGAGATGCATGTCATGATCCCGAAATTGCAACACTAAAAACCCTAATGTTGAAATACAAATAAATAAGTAAAATGAATAATAATATAAATATAAAAAAAAAAATACAAATATAGATATTAATAGTTTAATATTATTATAATTATAATTATAATATAATATTATAAGTATTGAAAAATACATATATAAAAATAAATATATTAACCATGAATTCAATATATATATATATATATATATATATATATATATTAGAAAACATATAATATATTAATATATAAACATATAGGGACAGGCAGCGATTAATTATTACAAGGCTGCGATTCCCTAAATTAAGAGCAGGATTATATATAATGAGCAAAAGGCAATGAATCATTAAAAGGTGCCAGCGATAAGTTTAAGACAGCAGCAATTCATGTTTTAAGGGTAGCAATAAAATTTAATTAAAGGCAGACCTTTATAAGCAGCATTAACAAAAAGTTATCTCCTTTCAAAAGGACACATCTCTCTAGAGACGTGAGGATATAAAAGGAAGGAGGAAAGAAAATAAGAGGGGGATAAGAATGGATGGGGAGGAGACAAAAAGAAGGAAAAATCAGAGAAAGGAAGAGCAGGTAAAGAACAGATTTAGAGCAAATATGAGTATATATATATATATATGCAGGTTTGAAAAGAGATAATATAATCATCAATAAATGAATATATATGTATGTATTATACATGAATATACACATGAATAAGTAAATATATGGGCCAAAAGCCCACTTACGGCCTCCGCCCAACTCATCACAAAGGTAGGGACTAAGGTGTAGTGGTAGGAGCCAAAAGAGCCCACTCGCAATCTCTGCCCAATCCCACAGGTTGGCAAGTGTCTTCCGAGAGTCGTGGCCTTGATGGGGAAAGCAGGCACAAGTAGCCAAAGGGGAGAGTTGTGGTATACAACCTCTTAGGCTTGGCATATGACTTCAGGCGGACCCATCATGTCCCTTCTCCCAAACTTGTTTGTATTGATTGATAATCTATGGATGAAATGAAATTGTCTAACCCTAACAAGCATATATACATATTTGCATATATAGTTCATGTGGTGAATGCAGGATTTCAATCCAAGAGATATTTATTTGATAAGGTGAAACCCTAACCCTAATTTGTTGCAATTTGTGATTAATAGGCAAATACTAGGGAAATCGGGATACGGGACATTACAATGCATCATATAGCTTAGCTTAGGTTGTACGACTGCATGTGCATGGCTATGAAGCTTCAATGGATGTATTGAGACCTTACTACATTGTAAATTGACAAGTAGATAGTGGAGATGAGATGTTTTTTCCTTCTTTCTGGAATTTTTCCCCTGTTTAGAGTTTCTCCAAGTCAAAATCATTGTTACAGTCATTGGCATACAGTTTCTTGTTGTTGTTTTATGTTTCTATGTTCTTTATCATAATGCATTAATGCCAACACATGTATGTTAAGCTAAGTTACCGGATTCGCTCAGGAAGGCCCCAGGTTCGAGTCGGGTTTGATCTGGGTCCGGAATTTGGGTCCGGTCTATGGAAATTCACTCCGGGTCTGTCTTTTGGACTGTGGGTTCGGCCAAGGTCCGGACCCATGACTGTGGGTCCGGATAGGGTTCGAAAATTTTGAACCCGAGTTCTATTGCTGTTTTATGTTTCTATGTTCTTTATCATAATGCATTAATGCCAACACATGTATGTTAAGCTAAGTTACCGGATTCACTCAAGAAGGCCCCAGGTTCGAGTCGGGTTCGATCCGGGTCCGGAATTCAGGTCCGGTCCATGGAAATTCGCTCTAGGTCTGTCTTTTGGACTGTGGGTTCAGCCAGGGTCCGGACCCATGACTGTGGGTCTGGACAGGGTTCGAAAATTTCGAACCCGGGTTCTATTCCGCACCCAGGCACGTTTTTTCACCCTTTTTTTCATTTTTTTAGTACTTTTTTGACTCGTTTTTGACTTTCAATGACTTTTTTTTTCTTTTTAACCCTAATACTGGCCTCAAAAACATGAAATAGGTAAAGTGAAACTCATTTACCAATTTGTGAATGAGAAAAAAGGATTTTTTGCCTCCATTGCTGAACTTTCTCTTTTGCTTGCACAAGCTGGAATAGACTTGAAGGCTGATCGTAGATTGTTCAAAATTGATTGTTGTGCTATTCCTAAGCACTTGCAAGTGTCTATTCGTTGCTAAGAAGATCGTAGAGCAAGATTTCTTCAAAAGAGGTAGGTATTTTGAAGTTTTTTGATTATTTTTTTTACATTTTTTTTCACAAGTGAACTTCAACTCTTTTGCTTTGTTTTTTAGTTATTGTTTTGTTTTACTTTTCATTTCTCTAAATGTCTATAACACATGTTCAATTTTTTCATTTTTTTGAAATTAATTAAGTCTTTTAGTTTCAAATTCAATGAATCAATACCAAAATTTCAATATGTTGTGCCTTGAATTCACTATTCCGTATTACAATGGCAACCGGTACCTCCTCAGGCTCAATCCAATCTCGTTTCAAAACAAACCCAGCCTCTCCCCTTTGGAAATATGTAGAAATGGTTCAGCAACTTCCAGGTGGTGGAGGATATGTTTGGATTTGTAGTCATTGCAATGTTCAATATTCAAGCTCATATAGTCGAGTAAAAGGGCACTTGTGCGAGATCCCTGAAACAGGCATCAAAAATTGTCCAGGTGAAAACAACAATGACATTCCGAAAGATATAGTGTTGAAATATATTGCTGAGCAAGAAAAGGCAGACCAAAAAACAACCAGTGGTAAAACAAGCCATCCTTTGAGGAAAGGATCTCGATCCATGAAACCCCCTACACCACCTTATTTTCCACCTACAGAAAGCCATCCATTTATGGACATCCCTCAAGAGCAAACCATGCCATCTTCAAATAAAAATTCTAAGGGACCGTTGGAAGCTTCATTTCAGAATGAGGCAAGAGAGATTGTTGATCAAGACATAGCAAGATGTGTCTATGCCAATGGATTGGCATCAATGTTGTTCTTTCACCATATTGGCAAAAAATGGTGAAATCTATTAATGAGGCTCCAAAGGGGTATAAGGGCCCAGGTTTTGAGAAGGTGCATTGCACCTTATTGGAGAAAGAGGTGAAACATGTAGCAGACTCTTTGAAGCCCATAAGGGATTCATGGATCGAAACAGGGGTGACCATAGTTTCTGATGGATGGAAAGATGCAAGAAATCGCCCATTGATCAATGTTATTGCTGTGTCCCCTAAAGGGGCAATGTTTTTGAGAGCAGTGGATTGTGAAGGACAGGTGAAAGATGGTCCATTTATTGCTGACATCCTTTGCCAAGCTATTGAAGAAGTGGGCCATCAAAATGTTGTGCAAGTTGTAACCGACAATGCCAAAAATTGTAGGGCTGCTGGGTTATTGGTTGAGGAGAAGTATCCACACATTTTTTGGACACCTTGTGCTGTCCACTCCCTCAATCTAATGCTACAAAAAATTGGATCCAAAATTGAATGGATCAAACAGGTGTATGCCGAGGGCGAAGACATCCAAATGTTTGTCACCAACCACCATATGACGCAAGGAATATTTAGACAATTCTCTAAATTGGAGTTGTTGAAGGTAAGTTAATTCTCAATATTTTTAAATTTTTGAATTTTCTTTTAATTTTAATTTTTAAATTTTGATTTTGTATATTTAAATTATATTTTAATTTTAATTTTGATTTTCAAACAGGTTGCCGAGACCCGTTTTGCCTCCAACACAATTGTGTTGAGACGACTTATAAAGGTTCGTGAGGCACTATGTGCCATGGTAATCAGCCCTAATTGGGTTGTATGGAGGCAATCTAGCAATGAAAGGGCAAATAGGATCAAGCAAAGGATCCTAGATGATGGTTGGTGGGATCGTGTTGAGTATCTCGTCAGTTTCACCGAGCCCATACTGAGCATGATCCGTTACACTGACTTGGATAGACCTTGTTTGGGCGAAGTATATGATGGTATCGACTCAATGATTGAGAAGATGAGATCCATCATCAATGCAAAAGAGGAAGATCCTGAAGAAAAATTCTTCAAAGAGCTACAAGAAATCATGGTTGATAGATGGAACAAAATGACCACTCCCTTGCATCTTCTCGCTTTTGCATTGAGTCCCAAATATTATAGTCCTGAGATACTTTATGCTTCATCAAGAGTTGCTCCATATAGGGATGGTGAAGTGGCCCAAGGGTACAAGGCAGCAATTCGTAGAATCTTCACTGATCGTGACCAACGTGATCGAGTGAGGGCTGAGTTTATGGCTTTTGCAAGCTCTGGGAGTGTTGATCAAAATATGGATGCTCTTCGAGACAAGTGCAGGGTGGATGTTCATAGTTGGTGGTACTTCCATGGGCAAGAATACATGCACCTCCAACCTATTGCAATAAAAGTTTTATCCCAAGTAAGTTTTATATTTGTAATTTTAATTTTAATTACTAATTTTGTTTAGTTAAATTTTGTAATTCTTAACTATTTATTAATTTAATTTGGTCTTAATAGGTTGCTAGTTCATCCTCTTCTGAGAGGAATTGGAGCACATACTCCTTCATCCACTCAATAAAACACAATAGGCTACATTCAAAAAAGGCTGAGGACTTGGTGTATGTGCATTCAAACTTGCGCCTCCTTACACACAAACATAGTTCTTACAAAGAAGGAGACACAAGGAGGTGGGATATTGAGCCAGAGCAGCTTGACTTGGATGCTTCCACAAGTCACTTAGTTGCACTTGATATTGATGATGACTATCAGCCTGAAACAGCTACTACTGAGCATGAGAGCGATAGTGTTAGTGCTAGTGGCAGTGCTTGTGCGAGTGCCACTAATGCTATTTGTGGTTCTACACAAAATGTAGCATCTAATGATGTTGATGATGCTGCTTTTTTTGATGACCCATATGATTCAGATTGATCAATGATCAATAATTATTAATTATTAATGGCTGATTGTAAACACTTGACATTTTTATGTTTGAAGTTTGAACTTTAATTTATAATTCTATATCATGACATGTGACTTTTGAGTATAAAGTGGTGGTGTATTTTTGCTATGTTATTTGACTATTAATATGGTGGTGTATTCTGAAGTTAATTACTACTGCAAATATGTATATATTTCTGATTTTTATATGTTTTTGTATTACCGAACCCAAAATGAACCCAAACCCAAAAAAAAAATTCCCAAACCGGCGAACCAGGTTCTCGAACCCAAACCCGAAACCGAACTGGTAACTTAGATGTTAAGTGGAAATAGAACTGATAACAATAAAAAACATTGTCTAAGGGCTGTGTGTGAGAAGCCAAACATAAAGAATCCATGTTAACAAGCTGTTTAAAAGTATCTCTCTCAATTTACATATCAGATTGATGGAAAATAACTCTTTGCAATTAACTTCCCCACCCTCGCTAACATCCCCCCCTCCACGCCCCATCATGGTTAGATATCATTTTGAGACACTCTTGCTTGCACTGGGCAGTCATTCTAAATTCAAAGATTAATAAAGTTTACGGTCCAAATTAAGGTTTACAGAAATAAATTTTGGTGCCAAAGACAGTTTTTACAAAATAGTTTGTCTTGCATGGCAGTTGTGTGCAGCAATTCCAGGTGTATGGAAGGAAGTAAATTCAATAAATTGAATAATTAATAATTAGTTAGATATTTTTTGGTTGGCTCTTCACTATATACACTATTTTAATTCTGAAGTCATCATTACAGGAATTATTTTTCATGAGAAATCATTTATCTCCAAAATACATCGGAAATGTGGCCACGTTGTAATCTTAAGATGACAAGGGTACATTTTCGGTGCGGCCCATAAATCTTAAGGTATGGTTCAAGATAGCCCACACCGCATTGAAGGCGTCCCATAAATTCACTCAGAATTTACCATAAGAAAAAATACAGACAATTAATTCATCCTTAAAATAACTCCTGATCCCAGCTACATCCTATGTTAATTTTTGTGCAAGCTACAGGGGGTTTTCAAACAATAGCACACCTTGCAGCTCGCGCCTTCCGCTTCTCATCCTCGGACATTTGAATCGAAACCCCGAAGCGCTCCGCTCTCTTCTGCTTCTTTTCCAAATCAGAACCAAGCTCCACACCGGGCTCCACCAGGGCTATATCTTTAACGGTAGTCGAAACATTGAGCTGCATCTCCTCTTCTCCAGGCTGGGCCACATTATCCTCTACTGCAACAGGTTGGGCTTCCTGACCCTCTTCTTGCAATTCCTGGGATTCAACCCCGGGCTTCTTGGAAGAATCGTCTGAGGGTTCCCTTAGGGCTTCTAGATTGCTTACGGCCGTAAGCGAGGGTTTCGATCCTGCTACCTCCAGGGAACCCTGCATTTCCTGAACTGTTAGTTTTTTCCAATGAGTGGCTCCCTTGACCGAACCATCTGGCGTTGCCATTGGCACAACCCAAGACTCAGAATCGCAAAGCCTCGAAGAAGGAAACTAGAAAAATCCCTGTCAAGATGCAGCATATAAAAGCCCTGAAACCCTAACCAACAACTATCGAGAATATCTGCTCAAATGCCTCCTGATGTTGTTGAAGGCGCGAATATGATTAGAAGATTTGTTGAATACAGAGAGGAGCAAATTAAAAAGTGCAAAAAAAAGAGAACTGACAGTATTTTATAATAAAATAAAACAGCAAGATTAATACACACTTGAGATATTTTTTCCATGACGTGTTGAGATCGTCCGTATATTCTGTGACGCAGATGCACACGAATCATTGTACGACATAATTGGCATTTGGAATAATGGAATGATACTCTCAGCGAGTCATCCGCATTTGCCACCGCCACTCTCACTGAACCAAGGAAAATTTGCATAACCGATCACATCTCACCCCATCATGCACCATGACGACCAGTTCGCACTATCATGTGAGATAGGAAGGTGGACGATATCTAAGGAAGCGTGGGAGGATATAATTTACACTTTTTCTAACAAAGGGGTGGTGGAGACGGAATGGCACTTTATCATGGAATGTGCTGTTTATGGTGACATTTGCATCTAGTATGAGAGCAACTTAAACACTGACAATCTGCACGAGTTATTTGAAGAGGAGAAGATCAATAAGACTGCTAGTTTTTTGGTAAAAATTCGCATCTAGTATGAGAGCAACTTAAAAGCTGACAATCTGCACGAGTTATTTGAAGAGGAGAAGATCAATAAGACTGCTAGTTTTTTGGTCAAAATTCATAACAAAAAATCCTACGTTGAAAAGAGTCTGGAGATTCCTTAGCTTTTTAGTTTTCGGTCCCTCTCATTCATTCATTCATATTCACAATCATCATCACCTTGGCTTGCCTAAAAAATAGGGAAAGTTGCAAAAGGAAAGGAAAGGAAAGGTCTTTTTATAGTTTACATATCACGCAATCTATTTTTGGGTCTCTATGATCGTTATAATATTTTACATGAAGAAAGTAGTTTTTAAGTCAAATTTATTCATAAAAATTTTATATCAATTCATCTTTCACAAAAAACTAGAAATTTTTATGATTGATATTTTTTTGTTAAATAATAATTTTTATTGTAATAATATTTTTTCTTTTCAAGAATTCATGTATTTGAAAGAAGGGTTATTAGTTAAAATTTTGTAGGGATTGGATGTGTACATCTCATATTATAAGTATAGTTAAATGTTTCTTTTGTATTCAAAGTATAAGATAGTCTTATATAAGTTATATGTAAACCAAAAAATTGGGACACTTAAATTATAAAAGATATTTTTTTTCCTTTCATATTATATGAATAAGTCATAAATATATAACTAATACTTGCATTATTTAGAAGTGCAATAGTTATATTGATAAGCAAATTCAAAGTTTTAAGAATTTTGAAGTTAGAGACTTGTTACATAGCAAGTGTATTCTTTTTTTTAAGGTTAAAGATATTTTGATAGCATTTTCCATGTTCATTCACTCCATAAAATACTTTTGAGGTTTCAAATTTGTTTTGATTTATTACAATGATTGTACAAAAATATAATTCAACATATAGAGAAGAGAATTCAGTAGTTTTACACTCTAAATTCATACCCCTCAAGCTCTTCAATGGTAAGTCAAATTTATGTGAAACTTTTAGTAGATCTTTATAAGTGAGCTAAAGAGCTTAAAGCTATTGTCTAGGATTTGGCTTATTAACATTAGTCACATCAACTACATCTATTTTTTGTTGTCCAAAAATACTCAATATAAAGTTTGACCAAAACATGTGCACCAAGACATATATTAATGATCACCTTATGTGTCACTATATAATTAATTGTTTCTTGATGTGACTTGTGAAAATAAACACTTTATATCCATTTTTTCGCTACAAACATAATGACTCTTAATACTTGATTTTGTAAGTAATAAGTAAAGTCAAAAAAAGGGGATCATTGTTATGTACAACCACAATAATTGTTAGAACCCTCTTGAAATATTTTTTAAGAAAAATCTAAAACATGTGCATCATGTCATGAAGTTTAGATCAATCGAAGTACCCTCAACTATTGTTGGGTTGTACATCCCAAGCATAATCAAACAAAGATTGAATGGCAAAAAGAAACAAAATTGTTGATCCTATTCACCTTCTAACTAAAGTCAAGTAATATTCCACATGTTCAAAAAGTACAAAAATTTGACCTTGTATGAGTTAAATTCATTTCTAAATCCTCAAAAAAATATACTTGAAATTTGAACATAACACACTCTTACATATTCCTTGCTATTGTCTTCAAACCATTAAAGTAAAGACAACAAACTCTCAATATACACAAGGACTTTAAATTATTGACGTATGGTCATTAATTGATAGGTGTTATCAAAAAAATTGGTTGATTGTTAGTAGAGGCAAAGAAGTGTTCAAAGCAATTTGTATGGCATAAAAACCATTCTTATATTTTATAGGTTAAATAGTTTTAGGAAGCGATCCCATGGCATCTGCTTTAGGAACTCTTTTCATAGAGTAAGAGTTTCTACAAGACAAAAGAAATTTTCTACATGATAAATTAGAATCTTACCCTAGAAAATAAGAGCCCCTCATACGTTTGGGGTGGGGCTACATATTTTCCCACTAGATTAGGATATTTTGCTACCATGTGTCTTCATCTATAATTTATAGATTTATGCCAAAAAAATAGAAATATTTTTTATGTTTTAATCGTTTTTAGTTTGTTGTTGCTCCAAAATAATCATGAAACTACTAGCTTCTTAAAATTTTAGAGCTTAAAACTCGTTGCCATAAAAACCATGGGACCAAGTTTGCTTGTGAAAGATCTTAAAAATTCTTAATAATGCCTAGTAAAATATTTTAGAAAGCCCCCTCCATGGAACTAACTACCTAAACATTATGGGGATGAATAATCTTATTTCACCTTAACAACTACAACACCCTTCATTACCACACCTAGCTACAATGTCACTCTTCCATTCTAGTATGGGTATCAAAGCATTCTCCACACTGACATCTAGTAACAAAGGACATAGCTTTATGTCATTAATAGTCTATAATGTGTTGCTAAATAGAAAATGGCACTTTATAGAATTAAAATAAAGACAAGAATAGCATATATGACCTTAATAGAGACTTTGGTTGGTTTAATCTATTATTCCAAATATGTCTCTTATTTCTATTTCAATATTTTTTAGTCTTTGTACAATCTTCAAAGGATAAGGAATGACATTTAAAAAGTAATCTACTTGGAATAAGTTTGTTGGATAGCCTACAATGACAAAAATATGGGCCAAATTTTAATATATAAAGTGAGAAATTCAAGGAAAGGAGGTGATGAGAGGTGGGTGAGGAGATACATGACATGTCACATTATATTCTCCCACATGCTTTTTGCTAGATAAGTGGATAAATAATTGTTGTTTATGTAAGTGACAAGAATGTTGACAAAAGGTAGCTAATGGTTGACGACCACTAGTAATGGATGAGTCAGTGCTAGCAATTTTTATGGACAACATTTAATATTTCTCCTTATTGATATAAAATTACAACTAGTAGATGTAAAAAAATATAAACTTATAGATGATTTCATGGGATACAAATATTCATTAACTAAGCCCATACTAGAATCAAACCTATGGACTAGTGATAGTTACTTAAATTATTACCTCAAATTGTAACTTTAATCAACAACCTTCCATTATTAAAATACTATAATATAAAAAATAAAATAACTCATAACAAAAATGGAAAAGTGAAAAAAGGTTGAGGAGCAAAGAAAGGTAGAAGATCAATGGATAATAGAAGAGAGATGTTACAAAGGACTCCATGAGGATGTAGTAGATTAATAACTTAGACTAGAGCATGGGGGTGGGAAAACTCACAAGTGGGATATGGATATCCTTGCCATTAAACAAAAAGTGTTCTTCAATTTTAGAGCTAATGGCTTCTAAAGGTATCTTTAAATGAAAGGACTATACAAAATTGAATGGATCAAGTTTCAATTTTATGCGCTCAACGTTTGGTTCTTCACTTAGAGACTCACAACATTAAGAGGTTAAGGATGGTTATCAATGGAGAACTTAGAACATGATTTGGTGCCAATAGAAATTTCAAAAAGGGGTTGGAAATCGAAACTTTGATGGAAAATTAAAGCCTTTCTAGTAAGCAAAATATAGGTTCAAAGAGAATGTTTTACAAGGATTTGTGGAAATAGTACCTCTTCAACAAAAGTTCAAGAATAAATAGCTCTAAAGGTAAACAAGAATCTAAATTTTAATATTACAAATATGGTTAATTTCATGAAGATATTACTTTGTGCTATTATGCTCTAATTTGTAATTCTATCGAAACAAATGTTCCTTTAAGGAAGCTTTAGGTTTCAATCTAATGAGTACAAAAATCAAAAGTGAAATTAGAATTTTATGATGGCTATGTGGATATTTTTATTGGTGTGTTGATTAATGACTCTTTGTTGTATTGTCTTGCAATAGTTTAAGAATTTTTGTATGATTATATTAAATGGAGGTTACTTTCAATATACTACAATTTATCAATATGGATAACTTTTTTCAAAAAGGTGATGTAAATAGATACAATTAGTATGAACCCTGAGAATTTTAATAATTATGTTTTTTGTTAAGAAATGAATCTTTATAGTAACATTATAGTTATTTCAAAATTATAAATGCATTATATAAAAAATCATATAAAAGAATGCATTAAGTTTTGAAACTAAAAGAAAAAGTGTCAGATAGTGGTAAGAATCTACCTTGCAATTTTATATTTTTAAATAAATTGGATAGTGATTGTAGACACTTAAATAGTCTTGATTGGTATTACACACATGAATATGATTCCTAACATCATTCTTCCTAAATCACTTATGCTCTAACCATTTAATTAAATAATCTTTATTATTTAGTTAAATTCATCAATTTCTACTATTAATCAAATAATTAACTTTATCAGATTAATTCATTCTTTTCTCACTAATGTTCATCTCATTTAATTAAATAAATCAAAAATTTGATTAAAACCCTAATTTCCTCTCATTTGATTAAATAGATTTAATTATTTAAACAAATCTCATAAATCCCCCCAACTTGCTTGAGTTAATTAATCTTGAATTAGTTAACCTTAAGCTACCTCGTAATCTCCATTATCCATTTCTCTAGCTTTTAACTCTACCTTGGTCAAATAAACCCCTGGTTTGCTAACCAAGTTGAACATGAAATTCATTTATTTTCCTATTTTCCCTTACAAAGGCATATTCTTAGGAATATTCCCTCAACTTGACTTTCCCTCCAAAGGCTTTAAAAGTCTCTTACAAATGCCTTCAATACCTCTTACAAGGGCATTCAATTCCTCTTACAAATGCCTTCAATACCTCTTACAAGGGAATTCAATTCCTCTTACATGCCATCTTGTCTCTTACAAGGGCATTAACCTCTCTTACATCCTCACCAACATTCCCTTACATTCTCAACCATATTCATTCAATTCTCTTACATTATCTTACAATCTCACCTACATGCCTTAACTCATCACTTCTTTCAAAATGTGCACACACATATCCCCATGGCTTTCATTAGCCTTGTGACAAGTGTCACAAGACTATTGGTTCCCATTTTAGTCTCACATTTCCCAATTTCATTCATTATTCAACCCTTCTTTCCTATAAGTAGAGGCTTTCTCTATTGAATATGGATCCACAACTTCATGCATTGTTCCTCTATTCAAATTTAACACACAACTATAGGTTTTCATCATCATATTGGCTTGATTTCATCATATTTTGTATCAAAAATCACCATTGTTCATCAAAAAGATCTTGAAGCTTATCACAAGGTACTGGGAAAGGGCCACTTTCCACATCAAAGTGACACCGGTCCCTCTATGGGATAGAGTTTTGATCTATTTGGATAGGATTACATGCTTTTATTTGTTTGTTCTTCATGCTTTGTTTCATGTTTTCTTATCTTTGTATGAACAAGAATTTCATAGGGAATGATTATTTGTGCATGCTAATGTGACTAACCTTGTTTGTTTTGTCTTTGTTTAGCTAGGTGCGGATTAACATTCACAATGATTAATGAGAAATTGATTACTTAGTTGAATTCTTTTGTAACTTTATTGTTTTCTATTGTAAATAAGAATTATAATGGTGATTGAAATATTAGATATGTGATTAGTATGTGTAGTGAACCTTTTATTTTGTCTCTATACAATAAAAATATGAAAAGAAGCAAAAGTGTTGAATATGCTTCCTACACTAATATATGAGAGGAGGTATGTATAAAATCAAACTAATCATACAGTTACAAGGAAATAAACATAAAATAAATATACCATAACACAATGGTTTATGCAAGAAAGCCTAAAAACCCCACAAACCCCACACTTCAAAACAACTCTATATTATTTAAGAATCAAATGTTATGAGACACTTGGAGAGTCCAAGCCTTTATAGGAGTATCACCAACTAGGGATTTTGAGTGGTTCTAGATGTATAACAATATAAATAAAACTCGTTATCAAAATTTCCATCTCAAGCACCCAATAAATAAGAGAGTAAATACATGAAATTGTTGGAGTGATTAGGACATCACTTGATAATTAATTAATCATTAATTAATTATTAAGTGTTAGCAAGAAATCTGGGGAAACACATATGGAAGTTTTGAGCCCCAAGTACTTTCTAAGTGTTCTAGTGTATACCCTGGACTCAGTCATATAAAGGTAAACACCAATAGAATCAGAGATAGGATTAACTTACTTATACATTCACAAAATAACATATAACATTATATAGATAAAATTTCAGTATCCATTGTATTAATCAAATAAAATATAGTAAAATGTTATATCTTTCCCTATACTCTTGCTTATCCCTTATCTAATCTTTATACATATACAATCTTATATACAGTTCTTACATACATTCCTTTATTCTTTCTTCCTTATATTCACTTGCATTTTGTCATTCATATCTTTCCCTATACATATATCTAAGGGATGGGACGTGACCCATCGATGCTACCCCTAGTCTAGATGATATATTTACAATATTATGCTCCACAAGTGTTTTGCGGCAAGATGCGGTATGTTTTGTCCGACAATGTCTTCATTGTCCTTTTTTTTTCTAACATCATCCCCCCTTTCAAAATGTTGACTTGTCCTCAAGTCAACTCTACTATGTAGAATTATATCCTTATAGATCTCCTTTAGGTTGGAAAATGTGGTATCCCATTAGGTCTTGGCCAAATTTTGTAGCTATATTTGCACTTGGATTTGTATTAGGAGCTTCTTTGCTTATGACAATGTCTAAGGAATTTCTATCTTTGTGCAAGTTGTTGTCACTCCTGAAGCATTCTAATAATGTGTGCTAGCCTTAAACTGACAACTTCTCAGAGTTGGTGGAACCTATTTTAGACCCTGTCTCTTTGGTCTTGCAGCAATTGGAATTGTGCATGTAGTGCTTCTATTTGCACCCTAGGTTGTCCATATGTGTCCTATAAGGCATCATAGGCGATGGCTCTTTAGAGGATTTGCACTTCTAGCTGATCCATTTGGGCCTTAGTTGTTGCTATCATTATTGGTCATTACAAGCAAAATTTATATAAGGAATTTAGGTCCTCTTTGGTGTTCTTTAGGGTACTAATATGTGATTCAAAGTTAGAGTGTGTGGTAGCACACTTCTTCCTTTCCTCATCCATCTTTAAATCTTCTACATATCTACTTGAATTTGTTGTCGAAGTATTTTCTTCTATGATTGGGTGTCCTTGATTACCCCATTTATCAAAATTTTGACTTGTGTTGCCAATGGCTGGGATGAGTCCCCTTGTATTTGAGGGAACTTCCCTTATTTATTCCTTAGACATCCTTACTTTCTTCCAGAGGTTATTAATTTGTAATGTATCGTGTTTTTGGATTTTATATGCTTGGAGGAGGCTAGAGGATGTTGAATTAGTGGTTTTTTTATGTTTCTCCCTTTTGTGGTGTCTTCCTTGTATTTGTGGTTGTTTGTGGAGGTCTAATAGGTTGCATGTGTACCACAAATACTCTCTAAAATCCCTAGAAGTTGTGGGATGTTAGTTCTTATTCTTCTCGTAGTCATGCTTCTAAAACACCACACTGTTTGTACTATCATTTGTGGACACGAAAAAAGTAACCCTTCTACTTTTTCTCATGTTTAGGCCCTCCTAATGATTTTGGCTTGATTTTTCCTAGATTTAATGTTGTAATGTGTCCAACACATTCGCTTTAGGTCTTGGACCCTTGTGAATCATTAAGAATTCTAAGATGTCTTGTAAAAGTATTGTGAAGTGTTATAACCCACTTTCACACTTTTCTAGGACCCTTTCATTATAATTCACTTAATAAACCTCTTTTTATCACTTACCAAGTCTTATTTCAAAGTATTGTAAATATTTGTAACAAACTTTCACTCTTTTCTAGGCTTGTAATCACTAACTTGACCCTTTCTTATGTTTAAATGACCCCTTAATGCACTTTCCGACCCTACTTAAGTGTATTTTTTAGAATAATCCCATTAAACATCATTAAATACACTTTAATTCTTGACACCTAGTAAAATTGCCCTGGTGGGACCAAGTCGCCACCTAGGGTGACTTAGTCCCACTAGGCACAAAAATCATAATTATTTTAATTTTGTGGCGAGATTTTATTCTCTTAACCTTGAGGTTGGCCTGTGATGTGTTATTTTTGGGAAATATTGTAAAATCAAGTATAAATAAATGGTTTTCCTCTCATTTTCACCCCCAAAATTAGTTTAATACATTCATTCACACATTTGTATACAATCATTCATAATTCTCAAGCATTCAAGGCATAATCAAGAATCCATTGGAGTATCCATTTGCGTATCTTCAGATTTCTACATGAAGGGTTTGGTAAGTTGTAGCATTGCATATTATTCATTCATCATTCTCTTTATATCATTTCATTTTCAAGGGTTTGATTACCAAATTGGGGTTTGACCAAGGCAAACCCCTATTCTCTAACCCTTAACCCCTTTTCCCCTCTTTGCATGTGTGTTTTTGTAGGTCTTGTATGCAGATTTGTCAAAGAGGAAGGTGTTAAAAGGTGTTGTCAACTCATCAAAGTCATTCAAGTCAACAAAGCCCTAATTGAAGCTTGGAGACCTCTTTCAACCTGTTTTCTGCAATTTCAAAACTGGACACTTGTCAGGAAGAGAAATTTAGACCTAGAGCTACAGATTCTTGCCCCGAATTTCTCAAGATTCCCAGGTGGACTAAGTCACCATCTGTGGTGAATTAGTCCCACTGCCAGGCCTGAAAAGTTGTTTCTACATTTGTATACCCATTTGGCTAAAACTTGTTCCGGCATAATCTCCCCAAAATAGGACTAAGTCGCCCAACTTGGCGTAAGTGTCCCAGTTCGCTTCAATAGCAAAATCTGCAGGATTCCAAAGCCTCTCTGCATCACATTCTAGTTCCCAGGTGCACCTCTCTAACATTTTTCATTTTTTTTATTATTTTCTGGCATTCTTAGGTCATTATTGCATATCACAATGTGTTTTCAAACAACTTGCATTTCTTAGGTTTTGCATTAATAAGTCATTTCTTTTATCAATTTATTGCATTTAGGCATATTGCATTCATATTTACATTAGTTTTGAGTGGGGACATTGCCCATTTTGGCCCATTTCTCTCCTTTTAGGTGAAAAACCCTAGAAGTGCAAGAGAAACCTAGGGTACCAAAATCTTTGTCTACATTTTGGTGAACTCGACTTTAGAACATTTTCTTTCTAATCTCAAGTGCATTCACATCCTAGGAATAACTTGCATCAACATTGCATTAGGTTTTGCATTGTTTCATTTGCATCCTAGGGTTTTACAAATTGCATTAGTGAAAAGCTCATATAGCTTGCATTTTTGCATTACATTTCATTGAAAAACAACAAAATTCTGCATTTTCATACTGTCTCTGCATCTGAAAAATTAAAAATTTCATAAAATTTCATGTAAATTTTTTGAAAAATCTCAAAAAAATCACTACTGGGACTAATTCGCCACACTGGGTGACTTAGTCCACCTGCACATTATACACTATAATTTATGTCATTTTTAGATCACTGTCTACATTTCTATTTTTTTGTTATTGCATCTCTATTACTATTTCTAGATTTGTTGTTTTATTCCATTTCTTGCATTTAGTTTTCTTTCATTCATTTGCATCACGACTCTCTATTTTAATAAGTTTTGGATGTCATTAAAATCTTTAGTTGACATGTCAAGCAGTGCATTTGGAATTAATCCTAATGAAATTGAGCTTCCTCATGCTCCTTCAACTCCTCATGAATGTCCTCCTCGTGATGTTGACATCATTGGAGAAGATGATGAGAACATGAATAAGTTCTTAAATAAACTCCTTGACAACCTTGAAGCCAATGCATCCTTTTATCCATCCATGAAACAACACAACCTTCCTACAATTTCACCTCCCGATGTGTTTGGTTACTTACATCCTAAAACAAACGAAGGACCTAAGTTCCCTCCATCAGGTGAACCTAGTTCTTCTAAACAAGCCACCCCTCAACCATTCTATGATAACAAAATTACAAATACTCCAATCAACCTTGAAGAAACCTATGGCAAGGGTTTTACCATTTTAAGCAAACAAGGATGTGACACAACAACTGAACATGAAATTCATCAACTTTTAGAATAAAATCCAAAAGATGATAACACAACAGGGTTAGGATATCAAGATCATCCTCATAATAGCAAGCCTCCTAGAGAATATTGGAGACTTTGTGATGATGGCACGGTAATATTTGATTCCCCTCCTGATTTCAATGTCCTTCCTAAAGAACAATCACTATCTCGTACCAATAACAAGGACAACACTACAATCATCTCAGGACCTCCTGCCATAATCTCCTCTTGTGAGGTTGGAGTATCTAGTAAACGCAAGAGCCCTTACAAGTTACAAAAACTCAAATTTCCTCTCCGTCCACCAGCTGAATGTGAAAGGAAATTGAAAATCCTTTTAAACAAAGGACTCATACTATTACCACCTATCAATAGGTTGGTGATCCATCCTAAAGATGATAATGTTCCACATTGTTCATATCATTGTATTCTTGGACATAAAAGTGACAAATGTCGCCAATTGAAAGAAATACTAAGCAAGTATCATTTTGATGGTTATAATTGATATCCAACAAATCCATAAACCACCATCACACACCTTATCATGTAATATTTGTAGAACATTCCCTTCTCACTATTACATGACCCCTTCCCATCACCTACCTTAGCTCATTCTTGTCTTGCACTCAGTGGGGGCAAGAAGTTGATAGCCTTGTCCTAGTAATGCATTTGTCGTTTTCCCTTCACTTACGTTATTCACCTTCCGCTTATATCGATTGAGATTGGGAGGTGGATGACTTGCTCGATGGTTGACTTGCATTTTCCTTACTAGTCTTTTGCATTTTCTTTTTATTTTTCTTTTGAGTGTTTGCATGTGTGTAACGTGGTCCCCTGTAACGTGATGTTTGATGTCCTTCTCTTTGTGACATTCCTCTATTTGTACCTTCATTCTTCTATATTTTGTATCACTTTTGTCTTTTCCTTTTTCTTTTTCTTGTGTTTTCCTTTTGGGGACGACACAAGGCATTGAGACTAAAATGTCTCTTTCATGTTGACCCAAAAGGCCCCTCAAAACAAGAAGAATTCTCATATATTTCCTTATGCAATTCTAGCAGACTTGATTGGTGCTTTACTATAAGCTCCATTCTAAAGGATATAATATAGTTTTTTTACTAAAAAAATTAATATCATCTCCTAAAATAGAAACCTCCTTTAACTCTTCTACTCTTATCTTATCCAATTCCTAGAGGTTCTTTAAGTCTATCATATATTTCTCATCTCCATCCCTTAGATAATTTGTATACTTCTGCAATTGTTCTTCTAAGGCACAAGCCTTTTCATATTTCTTATAACCAGATACCAAAAGTTCATCCATTTCCCTTTTAAACTTCTCAATATATTTATCAAAAATATGAGACTTCTTTTTCATCTCATTCAGCTCATCCACTTCTTTCTTTCTCATCAAAACTGGGGCCTTTGGTGAAGTAGGTTGCTTTGAGGCCGGGGAGACTAAACTTTTAAGAAACATCATCATTTGCTCAATTTGAGCCTTAAGCTCATCCTTTGTTTGTTTGTCCTTATTCATCTAAGCCTTTACAAAATCCACGACCAAATCTAAGGATGACATCTGGTATTTGTTATAACACACAAATATATAGAGGGGGGGTGAATCATATATCCCTCAATTTAATCTAAATTTTATCAATCAAACCTTATTATTGCCTTAACCAAATAAAGCATTCCACACAACCACAACACCAAATTTACATGGAAAACCCTACAAGGGAAAAAACACAATGAGAAAGCTACTTGGAGCTAATGTCCAAATCCAATCTTACAAAATAAAACAAGATTTACAATAGGTTTTATGGTTTGCAACCCAAAAGAAGCTACAACTCCCTAACAAAGTTTTATGGCTTCAACCAAAGGAAGTTTGCAACTCCCTACAAATAACAACACTTACAAAATGAGGTCACAACCTCAACATACAATTCTTGATGAATTCAGGTGATCAACCATCACCACTTCTACTCAACAACCTCTACTACTTTTGGCTCACTACCTCTAGCACACTTCTTGACATACACTTCTACCTTTAGCACTCACTCAGTCACTTCTACCTTCAAATCACTACTTTCAACATTCTTCATATACTTCTTTGCATATTCACACACATTCTTCTACATTTAGCTCACTATTTTCAACACATTTTACTTCAACAAGATTGAACTCACTACACACTTCATGAACCACTTGATCACATGCTTGATCTTCCATTTATATCTTTTGGAAGCTTCAAAAATTTTCTCCTTGTTGACCAAAATGAAACATGTGACATGAAACATGCAATGACCATAAAAAATTCAGCTCAAAACATCTACGAGAAAAGGAAATTAAGTGCAGTTGAAGCCAAGAGATAAGTAGGACCTATTTTACTTCTGGACACAATCTCATGCTAGCACACACAATAAAGACTTGGCACAAACAAATCAATATACTAGGTCATCCCAACAAACACTTAACCCTCCAAATATTAACTCCAGACCACAAATGGTGCCAGAGAGACTAGACAACATCATGTGGATCACATTACAAGAATTAAATGATATTTAAAAACATTTCCATGCCTCCTTTTACAACTCCATGAAATATTATGTTGGCACAAACAAACAAACATTGGACCCAACATCACTTGTAAACCCATAAAAACACAGTCTTGAAATAGAACATTGAAAACCATACTTGCAATACATCTTAACACCTAAAATTTGAAATGAGAGAACATATAGGAAACTTGAACTCATCCTCCAAACTACAAGACCACACCATCAACTATGGAGAAATGTAGAGAATTTATTTGAACCTTCTTGATTGCAATAACATAGTCTTCACATTGCTAGCTCTAGAAACTTTTGTGGTAACTTTTATGTTTAAAAAATAGGAACATACATACTTCACACTTGTATCTAACTAACTTATAAACTGCAAGACCACATCTTCAAATGAGGAGGAATGCAAAGCATTCTCCAAAGCATCTTCAGTACAACTTCCTGAGCCACTGACTACAAGAAAATATTTCATACATTTTTCATATCTTATGTAATGGTTTACATCAAAAGATAATAAATACAATATTCACAACATCATTCACCTATTCATGAGCAACAAGAGATATAAAACAACTATGTACAATAAGCTCATACCTTCCATCATCATACTCAATGCTTTTCATCAACATATTGATTGCAACATATACAATTGTCCACATACTACCACTCTACTAACATTAATGGCAACACCTGCAACAATCTACATTATATTGAAATCAATGACAACACTTGAAACAACATTAAAACAATCTCCCCATTTGGCATTGATGGCAACACTAAACTAATATGTAATTTTCTTCCCCTTTGACATAAAGGGAAAAGGGCTAGTGGTCTTCAACTATACTTGTAACGACATACAAGCTCTCCATGTTTACACAAACCTTAACATCCTTCTACCTGCTCGCCTTGAGAGGTAGCCTTCATTAATTTAGGGATAAAAATATTTCTTGCATTGCTCCCCCTAGATAGATGCACCAACTATGCATCTAGTTATAAGGAGGGGCAACAACCCCTAACTTATGTCTGAGATATTCAAAGGTGTCATTTGAAAGTGCCTTTGTAAAGATATCTGCAACTTTTTTCTTTGTGGGTACATACTCCAATCTTACTTCTTGATCCGTAAAGTTTTCTCTTAAGAAGTGATACTTGATAGATATAAGCTTGGTTCTAGAATGCAACATTAGATTATTTAAAATATTGATGATGCTTGTATTATCACACAAAATAAGAATGGGCTCATCATACATCACCTTGATATCCTTCAATGTTTGTTTCATCCACAACACTTGGGTGCAATAGGATGCTGCAACTATATACTCTGTTGTTGTTGTTGATAAGGACATTGATTCCTGCTTCTTACTAAACCAAGAGACCAATCTGTCTCCCAAAAAGAAAGCAACACCACTGGTGCTTCTTCTATCATCACCACTCCCAGGCCAATCAACATCAATATATCCATCAGAGAATTTATCACCTTATGATACCGTAGTCTATAATCTGGAGTGCTCTTCAAATATTTGAAAAATCCTCTTGATTTCCTTTACATGAGTTTCTTTTGTATCAGCTTGAAACCTTGCAACCAAGCAGACAACTTACATAATATCAAGCCTTGATGTTGTTAAGTATAATAGGCCCCCAATCATAGACCTATACAGAGTCTAATTAGCCTTAGGTGACTCATCATCTTTGCTCAAATGACAACCTATTACTATGAGAGTACTCATTGGTTTGCAATCTTCCATACCAATCTTCTTCATCATCTCCTTGACATACTTTGCTTGAGAGATAAAAGATACCATTATCTAATTGTGCAATTTGGATTCCAAGAAAGAATGATAACTCACCTATCATAGACATTTCAAATTCCTTTTACATCTCTTTAACAAAATTCTTACACATTTCACCATTCCCACCAAAGATTATATTATCAACACACACAACAATAATTAGAATTCTTTCATTGTCAATTTTAATATACGAATTGCTATCTACAATACCTTTCTTGAAGCCCTGCTAGAGTAGGTACTTGTCCAGCCTTACATACCAAGCCCTAGGGGCTTGTTTGAGACCATATAAAGCCTTCTTGAGTCTACATACCATGTGGATCTTTTGATAACTGAAAACCGTCAAGATGCTCTATGTAGACTTCTTCTAAGTCACCATTCAACAAAGTAGATTTCACATTCATTCAATATACCTTGAAGTCTTTGTGAACATAAAATGCAAGAAACATTTTGATGTCTTCATTCTTGCCACTGGAGCAAATTTTTCCTGAAATTCAATTCTTTCCACCTGTGAATAACCTTTGCACATTAGTCTTGCTTTATTTCTCATAACCTCTCCATCTTAATTTAGTTTGTTTCTAAACACCCATTTTATTCCTATCACATTCTTGTCTATAGGTCTTAGCACCAATTCCCAAGTCTAATTTTTCTCTATTTGATTTAGTTCTTCTTCCATTTCTTGAATCCATGCTAGCACAAAAAAAAGGTCTTAGGTTCTATTTTTGATAACAAAGAGAAATTTACATGTTCATTTGCTCTTTAAAATCTCCTTTTGGTTTGCACACCTTCATTCTTATCTCCAATTATTTGATCTTCTAAATGATTCTTTTGAACATACTTGGCAGGAGTCTTGGGGACTTTTTCATGTGCTTTTTTCTTTTCTACAATTTCTTCTTCTTCTTCTTCCTTTGAGTAGGAAAGTTCATCAAACCAACAATCTTCTTGCTCATGTGTGATTTGATGCAACTCTTCATCAACTCTGATATTTTTACTTTTAACTATCTTCCTCAACCTTTTATTGTAGCATTTATAAGCTCTGCTCCTAGTTGAGTACCTAAGAAATATTCCTTCATTAGATCTTGAGTCAAACTTTCCCAAACATTCTTCATCTCTTTTGATAAAGCATCTGCTTCCAAATTTTTTTGAAGTACTTGATAGTTTTCGGTCTTCCATTACATAGCTCATAAGGAGTCTTGGTGATGTCCACCCTTAGATAGCCTATGTTAAGAATATAGATAGTAGTATGGACTGCTTCTTTCCAATATACATCAGGCAACTTGGCTTCATTCAACATTGTCCTAGCCATTTCTTGAATAGTTCTATTTTTTCTTTCCACCACTTCATTTTGTTGAGAAGTTCTCACAGTAGAAAGATGCCTCTTTATCCCATGTTCTTCACAAAATTCCTTAAATTCATTTTATGAGAATTCACCACCTCTATCAAAC
Organism: Sequoia sempervirens; assembly: GCA_007258455.2. NCBI lineage: Eukaryota > Viridiplantae > Streptophyta > Pinopsida > Cupressales > Cupressaceae > Sequoia > Sequoia sempervirens. Next base: position 94,085 of record VDFB02350705.1, read on the forward strand.
CTTAAACACTTGATTCTAGCATTCATTTCATTTTCAACCACTAAATTGAAAATCTTAAACCTACTAAAAGCTTTTGATTTTTCTTTTAAGGATGTAACCCATGTCATCCTAGAGAAATCATCAATGACTAACATGAAATACCTTTCACCTTGAAGACTCTTTTTTCTGGTAGGTCTACACAAATCAATATGAATTAGTTCCAAAGGTATTATGGAACAATACTCATTGATCTTGAACCTTATCCTTGTTTGCTTCCCAATTTGACATTCTTTACACATGGTGCTTGCAGGCTTGACAATCTTAGGCATATCTCTTACTGCTTACAAGAAGTTGATCTTCACAAGGTTATCAAAGTTGATGTGTCTCATCCTCTTGTGCCACAACCAACATTCATTTGTCTATCCTAGAAGATAACTTCTTCCATTATCTCCCTTTAGGTTGTACAAGTTGTTTTTTTGTCCTAGCTCCTACCACCAATTTTATAGAATTTATTCTTCTAATTTCACACCCATGATCATGAAATATAAGATTACATGCTTTGTTGCACATATGAATTACATTGAGAAGATTATGCTTGAGAACTTCAACATAGAGAACATATTTTATCTTGGATTTTTCATCAATACTTATTGCGCCCTTTCCACAGATCTTTGTTGATGTATTATCACCAAACTTGACCAATCTACCATTCCACTTGACAAGATTGATGAATTTTCTTTTGTCACCTATCATGTGAATTGAACAACCACTGTCAATTATCTAGAGATTTGTTTTTCCTTGAACATGAAATGTTGTTTGGACAAACATTGAGTTTTCAACCTCATTGCTTATTTCCTTGACTTGCTTAGTAACATCTTCCTTTTGAATTTTTTATTTTGCTAAATCATTTCTGTAATATTTTTATATATGTCCAACACTGTTGTAGATTTGACATGTCACATTGACATCCACTAGAGAAGAAAGAAAATTTCCACTTACAAAATTTCTCCTATTCATTTTAGTTTTGCAATCTAAAGCCTTATGACCATACTTCTTGCATGGTGAGATCTTCCTTGAGGTCTGATATCAACATCCACATTTCCAAGCATTGCTTTCTCCAACTCCTTTTTGAGTGAAAGGATTTCTTTCTCAATCTTTATGCATTCATTTATCTTGGCTTCAATTAGGGATTTTGTCTTTTGTTCTCTTTCCTTGCACATTTCAAGTCTTTAAGAGCAGAAACAAGTTCACCTTCAAAATCAACTTCAAATTATTCTTCATCCACATTCTTGCTTGAACTTTCAGAGATCACAATAGCCATGAATAGAGATTCTCCTCCATCATCATCATCTAATGAATAATGATCTCCTTCATCTAAGGAGTACTATTGTTCTTTGGAGAGGAGGTTCCTCTTGAAATTTTTCCTCTTGAACCCCTTATTGCTATTTTCATTTTCTCCAAAAGGATATTTAGATGCATAATGACCAATTCCTCCACAATTAAAACATTTAAAAAGTAGTTTACCTTTATACTTTCCTGATCCCTTTTTCAACTTCCTTACAAAGTTTTCTTCTTCTTTATATTCACTATTTGAACCAGATGTTTCTTCTTTCTTTACTGCTTTGAAAGTAGCTTCTCTTTTATGTGTACCTTGAACTTCATTCCTCATCTCATAGGCAATGAGAGATCCAAACAACTCTTTCATAGTAATTTTTGTCAAATCTTTGGCTTCTTCAATTACAAAAAACTTTAAATCAAATAAGTGGGGGAGATTTCTCAAAACTTTCTTCACAAATATAGAATCAGTTATATCTTCACCAAGACCTCTGATTCTATTGACTGCTTCATCTACCTAGAGTAAATAGCTAGCTATGTTTTCCTCTTCTTTCATCTTCAGATTCTTGAACAATGTTCAGTAAGATTGAAAATTTCCTTGCTTCACACTATCATTTCCTTCATAGATATTTTTGAGCTTATCTCATATCTCCTTGGTTGTCTTACACTACACCACCTTCACAAATTTAGAATTTTTTAAACCACTCAAGATGGTATTGTTTGCTTTAGTATTATTCTCATGAACCTTCTTTGTATTAGCATCAGTAATAGGATGAGTAAGTTCAGTATAATAATCCTTTGCAACTCTCCAAACATCATACCCTAGCAAAGTAAGGTAGGATTTCATCCTCACACACCAGCAGGCATAATTGATTCCATCAAATAACCATTCTTTAGAGGAGGATTCCTTCTGAGCCATGTGTTCTACATCGAGATCTACCTTCATTTGTTAGGCTACACCAAGGAACTCAACTCTGATACCATTTGTTAGAACACACAAATATATTAAGGGGGGGTGAATCAATATATCCCTCGATTTAATCCAAATTTTATCAATCAAAACTTATTACTGCCTTAACCAAATAAAGAATTCAAAACACACAACCACAATACCAAATTTACGTGGAAAACCTTGTAAGAGAAAAAACACGGTGGGAAAGTTGCTTGGAGCTACTATCCAAATCCAACCTCACAAAATAAAATAATAAATTTAGAATAGGTTTTATGGGCTACAACCCAAAAAAAGCTGCAACTCCCTAACATAGTTTTATGGCTCCAACCAAAAGAAGTTTACAACTCCCTGTAAATTGTTGGAAATTCAAGGTGAATCTTGTAGCAATATGAACTTATGTGGTTGTAAATCTAAAACATGTATTCAATATTACCAATTATGTGATTATGCGTTGAGCAATTGCAACAATGAAAGAAAATTAGTAATACCACAAGTTGAGAAGCACAAGCGACACAAGATATATGTGGAGAAACCCTTGTGAAAAAAAAATCCACATCCAAAGAGATCCAATGTTTTTACTAATCTTCAAATGAGATACAACAATATAACACTCTCTGAATTTCGACAATACTTCGTTACTATGACAACCTGTAAACAAACTCTACAAACCACCATCTCAATGCTCCAATATATAGAAGTTTATGGCAGAGAATACCACAAATGGTATTTGAAACAACTAAATCCACTCAAAAAAACCACACCCCCTTTAGTGGATAGCCCAGAAACATGGTAAAAATTATTAAACACTCGCATGGCCTTCACATGGGTGCCTAACCCATATCCAATCAAAATTGGTCAATACTGAGTGCTCCATAATGTTGAAAATGGAGGTAATTATGTAGCTTAATACTTTGTAAAACTATTGTAGTTATAGATATAATTAAGTATTCTTTGTTATAATTTATTTGTGGACGATTATCTGTTTAATTCATTTTACCATTTGTAGAAGTAGACAAAAGATTGTAGAAGAATAAGACTATAGGAAAGAAGTTACACAACATATACCATTGAGAAACCCTTTCAAGAAAAAACTCCACCAAGAATCAATGTATTATTTAATCTCAGAATAAGATTACAATAATTCCAATCCTTGCTTGAGATGCTTATTTTGCCTCAACAATTCTTCTTCACAACTTGCAATAAAATTTGATAAACTCTCTTCAACTTGCTGTAATAAATAGACAATAATGAGCCTTGTAAACTCCAAAAAGTTTACAATTACAAAGTACAATGCTTATCTCACAAAACCCACACCTATTCTTTGCAAGTAGAGTTCTACCGTGAAGAACAATGTCAAAACAAGTCCTTCATCCATTTGGGTGTCCCAAACTGAAGTCATAACTCAATGTTGGTTCTGAAGATATCTTCTAAGCTTATCCTCAAAGTTGGTGCCCAAGAATGGGCCCACTTAACTCAGCCTTATAAAACATCTTATCATGCAAAAGTGTCAACTCCAAGATGCCAACTTGGGCATCCAAAGTGGATCCAAGTCAATCTCTGTTAACTGAAATATATCTCTCCACCATTCATGCAAATACCATACATGATTGATCATCCCCTATTAATTGAAAGTAGTCACCTATTCTCTGTCATGCAACTCAAGTCATTAGTCATGCATTCCAAGTCAACTAGCATTCAACTGAAACTAACTTCATGCAACTGAAGATAATTGAACCATAACTGAACTCAACTGAATTGAATTGAATTGAATTGAACTGAACTAAACTGAACTCCATGCATGTAAACATCAATCCCTAACTTCTATGATCTTTACATGCATTACTGAAGTGTTATCTTTTACTCCAAATAGTTAACTTAACTCAAGGTAAGTTCCACCTTCCATGTGGGTGCCCCATGTGATCCTATTTTGTAGGAGCTCTTCATGGGCATCCCCACATGTTCCTATCATTTAGAATTAATTACAAATGTCAATTAACATGTTTATTTCATTCAAATTTAATCTCTTTCTAATCCTAATGTTGGGGAACACTTTCCAAGGACTTAGGAGATAGATGAAATAATGTTTAGGATTGCAATTAAATGACATCCTATTCCCAACATTCTCCCACTTGACATTATACATTGCAATTATTCTAAACAAGGAATCATTTTTATAAATCAAGTACAGGACCCAAGGCCAATGGCCTTCCTGCACCAACTAATCAATCCATGCCAACTTCAAATGCAACCTGCATAATCACAAATCTCCAAGCAAATGATTAAAACCAAGAGAACTTATTTGTAGGAACTAGTTTCATAAGCTAATCTGTAGCATTAATTAAAGTGTCAACTTTCTCAATTAATACCTTCCCACTCTCAACCATTTCTCACACAAAGTGATACTAAACATCAACATGCTTAGTACGAGCAAGATACATAAGATTTTTGGCTAAACACATAGCACTTTGACTATCACATTCAAGTTTAACTTACTTGCAATTAAAACCAATACCTTTCCCAAGTCTTTGTATCTAATTGCCTCTTTGGAGGCATGTGAAACCACCGAGTGTGTTGAACTCACGTCCAACCAAGGTGTATGCTTCTCAATATTTATTGTTGAAAATATATTTTCTTACAAGTAACCATTTCAACATATATCTCTTACCATAAGAGAACTCAAGCCTCACCTATTTCTCCAAGTATCCATGAGGACCTGTAACCAACCAATCCATGCAAAACTCCAAATGCAACATAGCATTATCATGAAGTAATCAAGCAAATGATTAATGTACCCAATACTTAAGAGAACTATACAAGATCAATGTCAAAGCTCCAATCATGAGTCAAGAACATAAACATGACAACATGATCTAACCATATCCTACTAGGAGATCACATGCACCATAACATATATACATCCTAGTCTAAAGAGAACAAGTACCATGCTAAAATCTAAATGCATATCAAGAGTAAACCATGACATAATAGCAACCACTCTAAACCAAGAAAAAACCATATCCACAATCACATGAAGATAACCTTACCAATGATGCATCCGCGTCACTGCCAACAACTCCCACTGAATTGTAGTACGAGCTACACATGGCATCATGACTACCATCCTCCTCATGAAGATCACTCTTTAACATCAAGCAAAGAGTCATCACTAACATTTTTACATGAAATGATCAAAGCATGATTACCATCATCTGAGGATTCCTCTGTAGAAGAATCAAAACTCTTTTTCTTAGAATCCTTCTTCACATGTCTTAATTTATCACAGTTCCAACACTTTACCTTACTCCGTCCTTTTGACTTACCCTTCCCTTCCTTGTCTACCTTAGGTTCCTTTTTCTCAGGCCTACCTTTTACAAACAAGGCATCTTGGATTTCCATTTTAGAATTCCTCCTCATCTTCTCTGATAGGAGAGTAGGAATTATATTTTCCATCTTTGGATTTGCACCACTACCACTGATAGCAACAATTAGATTTTCCCAAGATTCTGGTAAAGAACAAAGTAACAATATGCATTTATCTTCATCTTCTAGCTTTACATATATAGATGCTAACTGACTTAGAATCAAATTAAAAGCATTCAAATGATTTGTAACAGAATCACCATCTTTCATCTTTAAAGAATACAACTATCTTTTCAAATACAAATTATTAGTAAGACTTTTGGTTTGATAAATATCACCTATTCTCTTCCATAACTTATATGAAATAGTTTATTATGAAACATTCAAGAGAACAACATTATCAAGACGTAATCTTATGGTCCCTCTTGCCTTCTTATCAAGCTTAGCCCAATCCTCATCTGACATCGTTGTAGGTGACTTTGTCTCATTACCAACAACTAACCATTGATCTCTCTCTTCAAGGAGATCCTCCATTTTTAGTTTCCACATCTCATAATTAGATCCATTGAATCTTTCAATATCTAAAAAAGAATTAAAACTCATTCTAACAAACTTATTTTCCAAAATCAACAATAACAAAATAGTAAAAGCTCCTACTACAGCCAAAAAACCTTCAAAATTTTAAGAGAAAGGCATCCCAAACTCTACCCCAACCGTTAACTCTGATACCAAAATGTTGAAAATGGAGGTAATTATGTAGCTTAATAGTTTGTAAAACTATTGTATCTATAGATCTAATTAAGTATTCTTTGTTACAATTTCTTTGTGGATGATTATTTGTTTAATTCATTTTACCATTTGTAGAAGTAGATAAAATATTGCAGAAGAATACAACCAGAGGAAAGAAGTTACACATATACCGTGGAGAAACCCTTTCGAGAAAAAACTCCACCAAAAATCAATGTATTATTTAATCTCATAATAAGATTACAATAATTCCAATCCTTGCTTGAGATGCTTATTTTGCCTTCAACAATTCTTTTTCACAACCAACAATAAAATATGATAAATTTTCTTCAACTTGCTGCAATAAATAGAAAATAATGAGCCTTGTAAACTCCAAAAAGTTTACAATTACAGAGCACAATGCTTATCTCACAAAACCCACGCCTATTCTTTGCAAGTAGAGTTCTACCGTGAAGAACAATGTCAAAACAAGTCCTTCATCCATTTGGGTGTCCCAAACTGAAGTCATAACTCAATGTTGATTCTGAAGATATCTTTTAAGCTTATCCTCAAAGTTGGCACCCAATAATGGGCTCACTTAACTCAACCTTATAAAATATCTTATCATGCAAAAGTGTCAACTCCAAGATGCCAACTTGGGTGCCCAAAGTGGGTCCAAGTCAATCTCTGTTAACTGAAACATATCTCTCCACCATTCATGCAAATACCATGCATGATTGATCATCCCCTATTAACTGAAAGTAGTCACATGTTATTTGTCATGCAACTCAAGTCATTAGTCATGCATTCCAAGTCAATTGAAGTCAACTGAAGTCAACTAGCATTCAACTGAAACTAACTACATGCAACTGAAGATAACTGAACCATAACTGAATTGAATTGAACTGAATTGAACTAATCTGAACTAAACTGAACTAAACTTCATGCATGTAAACATCAATCCCTAACTTCTAGGATCTTTACATGCATTACTGAAGTGTTATCTTTTACTCCAAATAGTTAACTTAACTCAAGGTGAGTTCCACCTTCCATGCGGGTGCCCCATGTGCTCATATTTTGTAGGAGCTCTTCATGGGCATCCCCACATGTTCCTATCATTTAGAATTAATTACAAATGCCAATTAACATGTTTATTTCATTCAAATTTAATCTCTTTCTAATCCTAATGTTGGGGAACACTTTCCAAGGACTTAAGAGATACATGAAATAATGTTTAGGATTGCAATTAAATGACATCCTATTCCCAACACATAACTCTCTGACGGCTCCTACAGCTCAAACCCAAAACATGCAAGCTTGGGTGCCCAATGCAAGATTATATGCAAAAGCATGCACTTTTGGGTGGTTCCCACCTAGAAGTTTGACACCCAAAAGGAATATGCTCTTAATATGCTCTATAATCATCATCGTAGTGGGTCCACCTCTTTAAATGCAATTACAATTTGTCATAGGAAAATAAATAATAAATATTTTTCTCCTCATGTCCTCTAGAACACTTTCCAAAGAACGTGGAGACATAAAATCAACTCAGGATAGCAATTATAATGTCACCTATCCTAACATTCTCCCACTTGACATTATACATTGCAACTACATTCGGGTGATCCTAAAAAACTAGTTTACAATTCTGTTGAGGAAGGAAAATTGCAAAAATGCCCCCATGAAGAAAACTTTGGGTTTTGGGGGGTTCGCTTGGACCCCCCTTCAAGTGAACCCTCTTTAATGACGAGACCTAATTTTTACACGTTTTCTAGAATGGTAACAAAGGGAAATTTTGAGAAAAGGAGGGTTCGCTTGAACCCCCCTTCTCCCCTTCTTGCACCAAATTTCTGCAAAAAAATGCCTTTTGAAGCTCAAGTTGAGGATGAAAATGGAGGAAACTTCATAGAACCAACTAGATGATGGTAGTCCTTAGAACAAGCTATCCATCAAATATAATTTTAATATATTTTGGTTTTATTATGTATTTTATTTTTTAGTTTAATTAAACATAGGTTTTTTACCTAAAATCAAGCTCTTTGTTCTACACATGTGGAAAAAAAGTAGATTATAATTTTATTTTTTAAAAATATGTTTAGCCTAGGTATTGATGTCCTTGATTCAGTAAAAAGAATTGAATTGATACATACAAAAAAAGTTATGTTGTTTATGATCTGCCTATGTTTGAATTATAATTTGTTTGATTTCAAAATTTGATTAAGAAAAAATATTCAATATAACACTATGAAACCAAATGAACTTGTTAGATATTGTAGTTACAAAGCTAAATTCAAAAAAATTATAATTTTATCCTTCATAGAAAAAAAAGTTATGTTGTTTACAGTGAGCATCACTCCTTAAAAATGGTGTTTACTGATTAAAACTAGTTTTTGAAGGAGATGGAAAAGAAAATGCAATATGATTCATTTTTTTTAAAAATATATTTAGAATGTACAGACAAAATATCACAAATCACTAGTTCACATTGTCTTCAAATTCCTCATGGTTTAGTAGCTATAGGTGCTCGAAAGTGAAGATTTAGTTAAAAAAAATCAGTTCAATGTCTAGTTTGGCCAAAAATTGTAAACCGATATTCTAGGATCACCCATTCATGAGATACAAATAAAATATAATCAAGTATAGTGATCAAGGCCCATGGCCTTCTTGCACCAAGAGAATTTATATGTGGTCACTGGATTCATGAAATAATTTGCAACATTATCCAAAGTGTCAACCTTCTCAATCAAGACCTTACCATTCTCAACCATCTCTCACACAAAGTGATACTAAACATCAACATGCTTAGTATGAGCATGGTAGATAATATTTTTTGGTAAACATATGGCACTCTGACTGACACATCCAATCCTCATTGTCTTGCAACCAAAACTAATACCTTTACCAAGTCTCTATAACCATACCACCTCCTTAGAGGCATGTTGTAGTAGCCATATACTCTGCTTCATGTTATAATTGGATATGGAGATAGCCTACCAAAATCTTGAGGCCAAATGGAAAGCACAAAGAGAGAATATGAATATGACAAGAATAAACTATATTCTTATCAATTATGATTCAATGTTGTATGATGTACAATGTATGAGAGATCCCTTGCTTATATAGCCAAGGGAAGATACAAGATGTCATAGGATTATGAAAATTTCTTAATCATATGACATGAGACAACTTATCACAACTACCTAGGTTCACGTGTTACAAGTCAAAAGATAAGATAACAACTAATGACAACTAACACCTTCTAGAAAGATTCCTAGGACCTAAGTAAACTTAACATATAAATAAGTCCCCTAGTAATAAATTAATTGGGTACAAGACTTTACTTACACCAACACCCCCCCTTAAGTGCAACTTAGGGAATAGTTGATTATTATGCAAATGACACAAAGATGCAAGAATGGGTCCCGACTGTAAGGAAGCTAAGGTAGAAAAACAACTTCCTACACTAACCTTGAGAGGAGAATAATGCAAACTTTTACATATATTTAACAATTACAAAAACTTAAATAGGAATAGACACAAATATCATGCATACCACAACACAATGATTTACGTGGGGAAAACCCTTTCACGAGAAAAAACCCACTCTAAAAGCTGCCCAATATATTATTCAAAAATAAAAAAGATTACAATATATTTGCAGAGCAAGCTTCTCATAGGAGTATCATCACTCAAAGATCTAGAGGTAACACAACCGCTATCAGACTCTCAAAATACATTGCAATACACATTCGTAATATAGTGCCCTCATAAAATAGGGTTTCCTTCTAGGGCAAGTCAAGCTAATAAAATATCGACCATCAAATATGAGACATAATGAGGTCCAACTTTACAATAATAAAATTTTCCTTTCAGGGGTGTTGCCCTCGAGCCCCCACCAAGGCGCATTGCCCCTAGACCCCAGCTGGGGGGATGATTCCCCTAGACCCCTCGTGGTGGGGGATCCCCCCCACGCCCCCTTTCGTCGTCGACTGAACAATACCTTGTGTATTAACAATACCTTAAGTAATTGGAAGGTTGAGAGACATTTTTTCAATAAATCTCCCACTTGTCGAACACCTTGCAAGGACAACAGAATGGTGTCATCATCATCTCTTAATTGCTAGGGGTTGAAAGGCCCATAGTCTTAGAACACCATTTGAACTTCTTTGTGCTCACAGGCTTAGTTAAAGAATCAACAACATTCATCAAAGGCTCTACCTTAACTAGCTTCACCCTACCATCTTCGACCATATCTCTAACAAAATGATACTATACATTAATGTGCTTGGTCCTGGCATGAAATGTTAGGTTCTTGGCTAGACATATTGCACTTTGACTGTCGCAATAAATTTTCACTGCACCTTGTTTTATTCCAATATCTAAACACAGTATCTTAAGCCAAATGGCTTCTTTACAAGCATGAGTAGTTTCCATATACTCTACTTCAGTAGTGGACAAAGCAACCACAACCTATCGCTTACTCATCCAACTAATCACACCACCAAATAAACTAAACACATAGGCATTGGTGGATCTTCTACTATCAACATCACCTGCCCAGTCTAAATCCACATAACCATGAATATCAAGGGAAATCTCATCTTCAGTCATACTACTATGATAACACAAGGAATAATTTGAGGTATTGTGCAAATATCTGAAGACTCTTTTAACTGCATCCCAATGAACTCTACTAGGATTAGACATATACTTAGAAAAAAACCCCACTACTTGGGCAATGTCTGGTATAATACATACCATAACATACATCAAATTTCCAACTGCACTTTGGTAAGGCACTTTGCTCATGTCTTCCATCTCCAATGGGGATGTTGGACAATCTAAAATAGATAACTTTGTTCCAGTTGAAATAGGAACACACAATGGTCTACAATCTTGCATATCAAACCTTTGTAAAATTGAATTGACATACTTACTTTGGACAAGCCATAGCTTTCGGTTCACTCTATCTCTTCTAATTTCCATCCCAAGAATGTATTTAGCTACATCAATATCTTTCATTTCAAACTTAGTAGCAAGTTGAGATTTAAGTTCTGAAATCATACCTTTCCCTTTATCAATGAATAACATATCATCAACATATAATGCAATAAATAGGAAATGATCACCATTATTTTTATAATAAACATAGTGATCCAATTTAGAACGCTCAAATCCCAAACTCAACACATATGTATCAATTTTTTTTACCACATCTTGGGACTCTTTTTTAAACCATACAAAGATTTCTTCAATTTTCAAAGCAATTTACTTTTAACTTTCACCATACACTGCTCTGGCTGTGTCATATAAATATCCTCCTCCAAGTCACCATGAAGGAAAGCAGTTTTCACATCTATTTTCTCAACCTCTAAATTATAAGCAACAACAATAGCAAGCAAAAATCTAATGGATGTCATTTTTGCAACACAAGAGAATATCTCACCATAATCAACACCCTCAACTTGAGAGTGACCTTTTGCAACCAACCTTGCTTTGTACTTCTCAATACCTCCATTTGAACCAATCTTTTTCTTGAACACCCATTTGTAACCAACAAGTTTTCATCCTTCAGACAATGCTACAAGATCCCTGTTATCAATTAGATTTGCACCCTATTGAACTTAAGGTTCAACAATCTATTGACACATGGGAACATTCTCAGGTTGTGGGTAACTTGTAGTGAGAATGAACCTCTGGAGAGGGTTGACTTCCTAAATGGTTATCACCTATATTACTCTACTATTTGACAAAGAAAAGGGAAGAGAGAATACATAAACTGAAAGACTAAAAATCAAAACTAAGTAGGTGATACACCAAACCAAAATAGGACATAAAGCTTAGATTACAAACACTTGCTCACAATGATTGAAATCAAAACTTGCACAACTCACTTATGAATGTATTTGCATCAATATTTTATAAGGTCCAAATTCTCAAACTCCTAGGAGGAAGATAACTTCACAGCTAAAAGCTATTTGCATCTTTGACACAGATTATAACCTGCATTAACATACTTTTGCATAAAGGTGCGAAATATGAGACAAAGCTATGAGGAGATGAATAATACCTCACAAATAACTTGATCAAATCAATAAGATGCACATAATGAAACAAAAGAGTAATAAGGCAAAAATACTTCAATCACTAATGTACAAAGTCTTCACTGTTATTCATGTCCAAAAGAGTTACAAAGTATGCCCAAATCTGCCAAAGGACTGAAAAGTCACTAAGTACAAAAATTGCATAATAAGAACTTAGTACAAAAGAGTCAACAAAGTGACTATATCTCCAACTCCCTCCAAAATTCCACCAAAAAAGGATCTGGAAATTGACTTGGGTCAGATGCCTCCAAAAAGCCAAAATTATAGCAACTAAATCTTCTCCAAAAGAGCTCCAATGTATTGAAAAAGTCAACTTTACCAAGTCCACCATAAAGGCATAAGAAACCACCCCCTAGATGCTCTCAAATCCTCCAACAAGGTGAATAAACACCCCTATATGCTCTCCAAATGTTTGTAAACCTCCTTCAAATTCCCTATGTGCTTGCAAAAGCATAAAACTCCATAACTAACTCCCTTTTGACTCATTCATGAAAGCGATGCCATTATCTTTGCACCATAAATAAAATTAAAGTGATTTATAAAATATCACTTTAACAATATTTTCACATTAGAAATTCACTTTCAAACTTGTGGAATAATAAAATGGGTGTTTGACTTTGTTTGAAAATATAAGCAAAAAGAGATAAACGTACCCCTAACACTTAGCACTTAATACATAAACATAATACAAAATGCTTAAATAAAAGTGTAAAATCACTCCCATTTAGCCAAGTTAGGGCATTATGAAATCCTAAAACAAAAGTCGGCCTCACTTTGCATCATTTCATTTTTTAAAAGAAGCTCTCCTCTCAATCACCATGAAGACTAGGGTTTCGATTTTGACTTCACCATTCTTGTTGTTTGAAGGAATTTATATGAAGATCTTGAAGGAAACTATAGAGGGTAAGTTATCTTGCCACCATTTTGGGTGTTGATTTTTATTTTTCTGAGGCATTTGACTTGCATGGATGTGGCCTTAACTAGTTTTCTGAAGCATTTTTTGTGCTTTTACCTTTCTATGGATAATATCTTCTCTTTGGTTGCCATTGGAGAGTCTGATTATGATTCTTTGAAGGAAGGAATATGGAGAAATCTGTGGCTCTACCCATATTTTCTCACAACACAATTGGTGGTAAGCTCTACCATTCGAACCTTACATTGTGATTCTTCATTCCTTGTTGAGAAAAACTCAAGCCGAGCATGATAATGACTATATTTTCTTTCCTCTTGCATTTCATGAAAGGCCATGGAAATTTTCTATACGTCTTCTCCATTGGAGGCCACAACCTTATCTTTCATTCTACCTTTTGTAGACACTTTTTCCCTCTGTCATTTGAAGTATCTTTTTCTTGCTCATTATTGCTTCCTTCTTTAGCACTGCATACTTGTCAAGGTCTGCAATCTTGCAATTTTCCCTTTAGTTTGATGTGTCTTCATTATCATATTATATGATTGTATTTTAAGTGCTCACCCAAACATGAGGGTTTCAAAAGAAAAATGACAATAGTTTTCTACATTTAATATGACTTTGAAAGCCATTATCTTTGACTATGATCACTGCTTCCTTTAAGCTACTATTGTCTCTATCCTCAAATATAACTGTCATTTTATGCTTACCTTATTTGGATTCAATTATTATAGTTGTTCCCTATCTATGCAATAAACCTTTTTCCCTTTTATGATAACCTAGGTTGTCTCAACGACATATACAAATACCTTTAACTATCCTATCTATAATGAATGTTGCTCCTTCATCCTGGGATGCCATTGCTATTTGTGTCATTGAATCCTCACATCACCCTCTTAATCATTGTACCCTTTTGCAAGGTTGCCATTATAGACCATTGTTGTGTTAGCAATCACTGTCTCTGTTGGCTTTTTGTTTTTTGAGCAATGACCATACTTTGTTTGGAAACAATAATAATCTTATTGTTCTTTGCAATCAAGTGATGCTACTGTTTAACTGTCCTGACCTTAAAAACTTGATCCTTTCTTGTCACATTGCCACCCATCACTTATATGCTCACTGTCATATGTTATTATAGCCTATACTCTTACTATTATATTCTCACAATAGGAACCATGACCACTCCCTTTAATCACACTTTGCTCAATGTTTTGATAGTGTTGACCATGAGGGCCCTTCATAGAAGTGTCATGCATATTGCTTGGAAAATACTTTCAATCCAAATATCATCACTATCTTCATTACACTTGACAAGAATTGTTAGGGTTTAATAACAATCAAAACCTAGCATCAAATGTGACTTGCTATTCTCTATCCATGTCACAGTTCCTTCATTTTATCTAACTTCCCTCTTGCTTATACTCAAGGTCTTATAATAGCACCTTAACATGGTTCCTTAACTTTTGCACCATTAAATGTGTGACTCTACTTTATTTTTTGTTGTAGTGAATGAAATCTATCATTATGAATATCAAGGCAAAGATTATCTTTGATGGCTAGCCTTCACTTGAATTCACTCTATATCATGATGCCCTGTACATATGAGTTTAAAACTGCAAAAATCATAGACTTTGTTGGATAGCTTTGTGTCATGCTCCTATTAATAAGGAGTGTCATTATTAATGTGAGAAAACTCATATTAATAATGATATTCATTCTTATCAGTATCACCATGACAAATGAAACTTGTCTTCAAGGATCCATTGGTGATATGAAATATGACTATCCCTCTCTAATGAAATAGAGGGCAGCATGTTGGGCTCAACCCTTGTGGGAGCCACATTTTATCCTACATGTTGTAAACAGATGAAACAAAATAGTAACAAAGATTGACCTATACCTGCACAAGAAGCAAACATGTTAGATAAAACAGAGCATACGATAGATGTGTTTGATAACTCTCTTGTTTTCCTGGACATCTATGGTATGCTTGGCTATTTTAATGCACATGAGGATCAAATTATATGTTTATAGATGTATGCCCATATTTTGACTGGTGATCCTTCATTGCTCTAACCGAGGAGTAGCAAGGAGAGCATCAACTGGAAGCAGGACAAGCGGGAGGGACTAGAGATGATGCAAAACAAAGCAACCAGGATTCGTCATTCAGGCAATGACGGGTTCCCTTTCTCTTTATGTGCATTCTTTCTCTTTTGTATCTATAAATGTATATTTTTTTCCATTATATGCATTTAGATAGTTAGTCTCATGGCTTGTGTGGGACACCATACATTTATATTATCAATAAAGACTATAATTTTGAAAAGATTGTGCACTTTCTCCTATGTTATATGCATTTGCATAATACAATGTAGTATTGTAGTCTTTTGATATTTCCTTTATGCACATGAATGTGACATAGCAGAGTTAAAATGTACCTTCTTTTCAAGAGTAAGAAATAAACACTACCTGTTTGGGCTAGTAGCAAAAATAGGTAATAATCCCATGTATCATTCCTTTTCAAATATGTCATTCCTCATTCATAGCAATCTTCCAAGATTCTGCAACATTCATACCTAATTCCTCTTCTATAGATTTGGGTTCATCCATGTTAGTATTCAAAGCAAAATACATCTCCAATCATTAGGTGTATACCTTTTAGGTGGTTGTTTATTCCTTGTAGACCTACAAACAAGTTGAGTTGGAGGTTCTTCCTCCTCTTCTGAAGATCCAGAGTTAGATGAGCTCTCCTCAATTTCTTGTCTATCCTCGGGCCTCAATTCAACTTTCTCAGGTGTAGAAGGAAATTGAATCACATCTTCCTATTTACTTTGTTCTGGCTGCAATGTAACAAAAGAAGGCTTGGTTTCTCTAAAAATAACACTTCTACTATGTATTACTTTATGTGCAACAGGATCCCAAAGCTTGTATCCTTTCATACCATAACTATATTTGATGAAGATACATTTCACAACCTTGTTCTCCAACTTTGTTCACTCCTCCTTTGGCACATGTACATATGCCTTGCAACCAAAAACTCGAAGATGTCTTAATGAAGGCTTGTGGCCCGACCATGCCTTTATAGGTGTCTTATCAACAGGAGTTGATGTAGGAGACCTGTTAATTAGGTAACAAGAAGTTGCAATAGCTTCAACCCAAAACCTTTGTTGCAGACCAACACCACTCAACATACTCCTAGCCTTCTCCATCAGTGTCCTATTCATTCTTTCTACAACTCCATTTTGTTGTGGAGAATATGAAGTTGTCTTTTGTCTATGAAAACCGCAATCTTTATAGAATCTATCAAAATCATTAGAGAAAAATTCACTGCCATTATCAGTCCTCAAACATTTTATTTTCTTTCCAGTTTATAACTCAACCATTGCTTTAAATTCTTTAAATTGACTAAAAACTTCATATTTACTCTTTAGAAAATATACCCATGTCCTTCTACTATAGTCATCAATAAATGAAACATAATATGTGGATTTACCAATTGAAGGAACATCTACTAGATCAAACACATCAGAATGAATAAGATCCAATACACCACAAGATTTATGAGACGTTGAGTAAAACTAAACACGGTTTTATTTTCCATAAATGCCATGCTCACATAAATAAAATTCAAGATTACAATCAGACAAAACTTCAATAAGCTTTTTATTTTTTCAGGTCCTTAGACCCTTTTCTCCAATGTGGCCAAATCTCTGGTGCCATAACATAGTTTTCTCTATAGGTAACTTGGTTTTAGAAGAAAGAGCACCCTTGGGTACCCAAAATCTATGACCATTTGCTGAAGGTGAAACCCTCACTTCTTCCACAAACTTGCTTTTCACAAAAGCACTATTGCACTCAATAGTGCATGCATCAAGCTTATACAATGTGCCATATCTGACACCTCTAGAAATTACCATAACACCTCTGACTGTCTTGCATCCTACATCAGAAAATACTGCTTGCACACTTGCATCTATTAATTTGCTCACAGCTAAAAAATTTCATGCTAAAACAAGGATATGCAACACATCATTAATCCTTCTTATTTTTCCATTAGGAAACCTAATTTTAACTTTACCAAGGCCAAGAATGTCTAAATGAGAATCATCACCCAAGTACACCTTACCTCCATCAAATTCTTCATATTCATAAAACCAATCTTTATTAAAGGTCATATGGAAAGATGCACCTGAGTCAATTAACCATGCATCAAAAGCTACAATGAATGTGTCATCATCTTCCTTGTCAGACTCAAAATCATAATCAAATTTCTTATTTTTCTTCTTCTTTTCTTCTTTGCAATCCTTATGAACATTTCTAGGCTTACCGCAATTCCAACAAATAACTTTGGACTTTCCAGGAGACTTAGATCTCCCCTTGGACTTGGATATTTCATGCTTCTCATTCTTCTTGCCTTTTTCCTTAGGTCTTCCACCAAAATTTAGGGCCTCCTTGGCATTGATGGATACCTTCCTCCTCATCTCTTTAGAAAGAAAAAAACCCACCACATATTCAATCTTCAATATAACAGAAGTACTCCCAATAGCCATAACAAGAGAATCCCACGAATCAGGCAATGAACAAAGCAAGATCTAACATTTCTCTTCCTCGTCCATTTTGACACCAAATGATGCCAATTGAGCCACCAACATATTGAATTCTTCCAGGTGGTCTATAATTCGTCCACCCTCTTCCTATCTCAAGGAATACAATTTCTTCCTCAAGAAAATCTTGTTCACTAAATATTTGGCTTGATACATCTCACCAAGCTTCTTCTATAGTTTATGTGAAGAGGTCTCTTCATGGACATTGATTAAAATAGTCTTCCAAGCATAATCTGATTAGATGCTTGGCTTTATAGTCCATAACATCATATTGAGCAGCCTGAGTAAGATTTGTAGGCATTGAAACATTCTTGTCAACAACATCCCACAAATCTTGATCTATCAACAGATCCTCTATCTTCAACTTCCACATTTCAAAATTATTTCCAAAAAGTTTATCCACCTCTATTCTCCCTAATGAACTTTCCATATGAAAATTCTTGCAACAAGATCACAAAGTATCTTCTGCACAAGCTCCCACTCAAAACCAGATTAGTTCAAAAAACACAACCCACAACTGAAACCAAAGGTGATCAGACTCTGATACCACTTGTAAGGAAGCTAGAAGGTAGCAGAACAACTTCCTACACTAACCTTGAGAGGAGAATAATGCAAAATTTTATAGATCTTTAATAGTTACAAAAACTTAAACATAAATAGACGCAAATATCATGCATTCCACAACACAATGATTTACGTGGGGAAAACCCTTTCAGAAGAAAATTCCCACACTCCAAAATCTGCCCAATATATTATTCAAAAATCACAAAGATTACAATATACTTGTAGAGCAAGCTTCTCATAGGAGTATCACCACTGAGAGATCTAGAGGCAACACAACCACTATTAGACTCTCAAAATACATTGCAATACACAGTCGTATTACAATGCCCTCATAAAACAGGGTTTCCTTCTAGGGCAAGTCATGCTAATAAAATATCGGTCGTCAAATATGGGACACCCCAACTAGGGGGATGATCCCCCTAGACCCCTCGTGGGGGGGGATCCCCCCCATGCCCCCGTCCATCGTCATCAGCTGAAAAATACCTTGTGTATCAATAGTACCTTACGTAATTGCAAGGTTGAGACACATTTTCTCAAGACCAACTACTAGCCCATGTTAGGTACCCATGTACATATGAAAATAAAATCTCTCACAAACGAAGAAAAGGAGAAAACCCCGTGGGACAAAAATCCTCCCCAAAAGAGAGATGAAAGATACCAAATATGAAATGCTCTCAGTGAAGAATGAGAAGGCCAAAGCACCATGTGATGAAAAAGACCCCTCCATAAGAGAGAAGAAGAAGAGAGACAATACAACCCCCCATTAATATTGAGTCTCCTGTAATGGTAGAAGTTCAACATTAAATGCTGAAGATAATTCAATCTCATCGAACAACATTCCTCCCTTTAGGAAGAAACAAAACCAAGAATGTATGTAGAATATCAGGAAGATGGATGATAGATGATGTCTCTGAAGCATGCTCAAGTGTCTCCGTGTTGATGTCGAAATCTGATACACTCCAAACAGGCATTCTAGGCCACATTGTTGAAGAGGACAATCCATAATCTAGTAGAGATGAATGTAGAACATGATCCAAAGACAAGGATATCCCCTCTGAAGACAAAGAAGCCTCCTCCAAATGTTGTCTAAAAGGATCTACAGTCATGTCAAATTGCAAAGAATGATCATGTAGAGACTGAACAAGAGGGTCAAAGTGTTCCCTCACAACAACTGAAGAAAGATCTTCTTCGTTAAAGAGAAGATGAATGCCATCAATGGTGTCCCCCAAATCTGACAAACAAGTTTGAAATACCTGTCAAGAAGTCATCCAAATTAGTCAAATGTGAAAGATAATGAGGTATGTCTTGTTGCACTAAATCATAAGGAACCAAAACTATGGAATCACATGCATCCTTAGGTACAACAATAGATGAAGGAGATGAAATGCATGACTCAAGAATTGGATTTGATGTGAGAACTCTCAAGTTCAAGAAGCCAAATGTCTCCTATGAATCATGGTTCATACTAGAAGTGTGATCAACAACCGGAGGAACAATGTCACTACTAGAAGAAAAATCTGCAAAGGTATACAATCGGGATGAATGATCAACCACCTCAGTAGCAATGATCTCTCTACTCTCCAAGTCTCAAATGATGACTAAATCAGGTGTGAACTCCACAGTCCTCCCATCTCCACTATGTGGAATATGATATATGGAAATAAGATTGTTCGTCAATGAGGAACACATAGAACATACTGGAAAGTGTTGTTCCCAAAACTAATAGACCCCTTCCCAATTACACTAATGCATGTATTGTTTCCCATAAAAATAGGAGACATAGTACAAGGCTGAAAAGAAGAGAATATAGACTGTGAAGATGCCATATGATGAGATGCTCCTAAATCTAAAAGCCATCTCCCTGATCCATGACCTGAAAGAGCACAAAGAACACGTCCTTTATATTTTGATGTAGATGCTTGCCCTTTGCCCTTTTTAGAATGTTTTGAAGAAGGAGGAGGTGATTCGAACATTCTAGAAGAAAAATAATTGTGATTCCTTTTAAGAAGATTTTTTAACTCATCAATATTATTCTTATAACAATAGCGTTCTTCATGTCCATCCTTCTTGCAATATGCATAAGTAGGCCTCTCCTTAGATGATTCTCCTTTAGAGTGAGTGAATTTTGATTCTTTATGTGGCTTGTTCTTTTTCTTCTTTTCCTTCTTATCACTGTTCCTTGATTCCTTTTGTACCTTAGACTCATTAGCCAAACAATGCTTGTGACTTGGAAGACTTGATTAGATCCATGTTCATTAAATTAGCTTCCTCTTGAATTAGGAGATTTGAAAAGTCATCAAACTTAGGATCAACATATGATGCTCCCATAGAGAGCCAATGGGTATGAAAGACATAAACAAATATTGAATACTTAAGACCAAGCTTGGATAACACATTCAAAATCAACTATAAATCCTCTTTATCAATGTTTCATTATTTCAACTGTGTTCTTAGTTGCTTAACTTTGGAGATGTAGTCTTGGGTGTGGTCAAAACATTTTGGATCAAGATTCATCAAATAATTATCAATCTGATATCGCCTAATCTTATTTGTTTTACCATACAACTTTTCAAAAGCCTCCCAAGCCTCTTTAGGTGTTTTGCATGATTCAATATGAAATTGTAAATCAAATGAGACTAATAAACATATGCATCCAAGTATTTTCTCATGATCAAGCTCCCATTTTGAAAATTCTTTAGCATCGATAGGTTGTTGAATGGTTTCCTTTAGATGACCTATTAGACCTTTCATCATGAGATAGTTCCATGTTGATTTTCTCCATGTAGCATAATTATGTGGAGTTAAGAGTTCAATTTGAGATTTCCCCATTGAAAGAACACAAACCAAGCAAAAAAATGCAACCAACCACTGCAAGATTACCCCCCAAATTACTCAATCAAGAAATCCCCCTAAGCAATATATGATTTTTGGCACTTTATACTTAGTGCGATTATAGATGCCACTTGCCAAAAATAGTGAAGTGGACTTTGATCTTGGTACATGAAAATACCAAAAATAGGTCATAAGCTCAAAGTAAAACTTTTATAGTAGATGAGATCAAACTGATTACACCACTAGAAAGTACACAAAAAAAAAAGTACTTTAAAAAAAAATTCACACAAAAATGTTATCGTAGGAGCAAGATATGAGCTCCCAAAGTTACCAAAATGAGGATGAAGTAGAGAAACCTATGAGAATTCACAATTTCTAGAAAAACTAGATACCAAAACTAAAATCTAATTGCACCACCATGTAGAGCACAAAAAATTAGCCCAAATAAAAAAATTGCTTGAAAAAAGGAGTCAAAATGGCCAAGTTATGAAGCTTCAAAGTCAGATTGCAAAATGAAAAAATTCATTGGTGAGGGGGGAATTTTTTTTTTAAAATGGTTGACGTCATGCTGACGTTAGCAAATCACCTGATTAAATTTGATGGTTGACTGGTCGTCACCAGTCGATGTGGGTCCACCTAGTCTTAGAGAATCTTTTCTAGAATATTCTTGAATTGCAAGCTCAAAAATGACGTTCAAATGAACATCATTGACCTGCAGCACCTGGGTTGGAATTCTTTGACAATCGCCTGGTTTTATTTTTGACTATTGATTTTAATATTTTTGTCCGCCTAATTTTTGTAAGTGACTCCCGATTTTTTAAATGCTTTATCAGTAGAAGAAATCAATGGCCGATTTTTTTAACCGCCCGCTTGTGTGTGGAGCTGAGAATATTCCACATGGTGGCCGATGTACAAGGAGTACCCCATGTACAATGCGGGTACTATCAATTCTGCAGGTAGGGTATTCTACGTACCCTGCACAGACTTTATATATATATATTTTAAAAAATATATATTTTCAAAAAAAATCAAGTGGAATTATTTAATTTTTTCTAAAAAGAATTTCAAAAAAATATTGATGAATTAATAATATTTTTTTGAAAAATTCATACCCTAGTAATAATGATGACCTGGGGAGTTGTACGACTCCTTGGGCAATTTTTTTTTGCCTTAACAAATAACTGCTCTTATTTGGACAAATTGGCAGTCGATCTTAGGGTTTTTGGCCCTTCTAGACGCAATGGCAGGGTTGGATTTGACCCAAAATGCTCCAAAAATGTAGCTACCTTTTGGATCTGGCAACCACTCTTCAACTTCAAACCCTCATAGATTTGGCCTCATATGTTCGATTTGGACGAAAAAAAAGGAAAAATAGACTATCTTGAACCTCCTGAACTAAATGGTGAGCTCAGATTTACATTACTAAGCTTCGATTTGAACTTGCAATAAAGAACCACAAAGAGGAACCCCCCTAAATCTGATATTTCTATCAAGTTTTTATGATTCTCCATATCATCATACGATGCAAGAGAAGAGCATACTCAACTTTTCAAGATTTACTAACTCTCTTCAGAAAAAAGACTATCCAATGACACCCAACCCGCTCTGATACCATGTTAGAATTGGCTATGGAGATAGCCTACCAAGATCTTGAGGCCAAACAGAAAGCATAAAGAGAGAATATGAATATGACAAGAATAAATTGTATTCTTATCAATTATGATGCAATGTTCTATTATGTATAATGTATGAGAGACCCTTTGGTTATATAGCCAAGGTGAGATACAAAATGTCATAAGATTATGACAAGTGTCTTAATCATATGACATGAGACAACTTATCACAACTACCTAGGTTCACATGTGTTACAAGTCAAAAGATAAGATAACAACTAATGACAACTAACACCTTCTAGAAATATTCCTATGACCTAAGTAAACTTAACATGTAAATAAGTTCCCTAGTAATGAATTAACTAGGTACAAGAATTTATTTACACCAACACTTTAGTGGTGGACAATGCAACTGTAGGTTGTCTTTTACTCATCCAGTTCACTACACCATCAAACAAAGTAAAAACATAGCCAGTAGTGGACCTTCAAATATCCAAGTCACCTGCCCAATCTACATCAACAAAACCCTATATGTCCAATGAATTAAACACATCATCAATACCATGATAAACCAAATAGTAATCTAAAGCACCACACAAATATCTAAACACCCTCTTAACAAAATTCTAATGCTCTCTACTAAGATTAGACATAAACCTGCTCAAAATTCCCACTGCTTGGGCTATATCTGGTCTAGTGCAAACCATTGCATACATCAAACTACCAAAAAAAATAGAATAAGGAATGTTAGAGATATTTTCAAAATCATCATCAAAATTAGGACACGTGTCTAAACTCAACTTAGTACCAACTGAAAATAGAATATTTACCGGTTTACAATCATGCATACTAAACCTCTGCAAAATGGTATCAATATACTCTAACTTAACCAAAGCTTTTTGTGAGCCCAATTCCTAATGATCTCCATCCCAAGGATATATTTTGCAACCCCAAAATTCTTCATATCAAATTTTCCTGAAAGTTGAGTCTTTTTACTCCCTAATCATCACCTTATTGTTACCCATAAACAACATGTCATCAACATACAAGACAATTATTAGTATCTTCTCATCAATAACCTTTATGTAAACATAATGATCCTCCTCACAAAACTCAAATTCAATGCAAAAGCATCAAAATTCTGGTACCACATCTTGGGTGACTATTTCAAACCATATAAAGATCTCTTTAACTTGTAAACCAAGTTTTCTTTTCCTTTCACAATAAAACTGTCAAGTTGTAAATAAATTTCTTCTTAAATATTCCCATACAAGAAAGTAGTTTTAATATCCATTTGCTCTATTTCAAAATCAATAGTAGCAACAATAGATAATAAGAATCTAATAGAATTTAACTTAACAATAGGAATAAAATTTTACCAAAATCAACTCCCTCTCTCTAGGAGTAGCTCTTGGCCACCAATTTGGCCTTGTACCACTCTAACTAACCATCTACACCAATTTCATTTTTAAATATCCACTTGCAACCAATGGGCTTCCTTCCTTTGGGAAAACTCATAAGATCTCAGGTATCACAACTATCTAGAGCCATCATCTCTTCTTTCATGGCTTGCATCCAAGAATCACTTTCTTACAAAGAAATAGTCTCCTTGTAGAATCTAGGTTCATCGTCATTACTCAAAAAAGAAAATACATAATGGTAATCTAATGGGATATACCTGTCAACTGGATTTTGTTGCCTTGTGGATCTCCTCAAGGTAGGAGTAAGGGGCTCTTGTTTTTGTTCTTCTTCTACATGCTCATCTTGCACATCATCTGAACTCTTTGAACCCTCTTCTTCTTCTCCATCCTCAAACCCATCTGGTTGTTCTTCCACATGTGCATCTTCCCAATTTTATATCTTTTTCTCGAAGTGCACTATTTTTGTCTTATTCTTCACCTGAGTAAGCTCTAAACTCCTTCAAAATCACATCTCTAGAGAAAACCATTTCATAGGTTAGTAGATTCCAAATATTATAACCTTTTACATTCTCACCGTAACAAAAGACACATTTCTATGCTTTTGGATCTAATTTAGAATGCTTCTCTTGAGGAACATGAACAAAAGCCTCACAACTAAAGACCCCTAAATGTGAAACATAAGGATTTATACCTATCCAAACTTCATAAGAAGTTTTATCAACAAGAGCTAAACAGGGAGATCTATCAAATAACATGCAGTACTTACAAATTTTTCCCAAAAGCATCTATCAATCCTAGTACCACTCAACATGCTCTGAGCTCCTTCCATCAAGGTTCGGTTCATTCTTTCTGCAATCCCATTTTGTTGGGGTGTATATGGTGTATTCTATTGTCGAACAATACCTGCAATCTTACAAAACTCATCAAATTCCCTAGAACAATATTCACCCCCATTGTCAGATCTCACCACCCTTATCTTATAATCTATTTGCTTCTCAACTAAGACTTTAAATTCCTTAAACTTAGCGAAAACCTCAGTTTTTCATGTATAAAAATAAATTCAAGTGCATTTTGAGACATCATCAATGAAAGTAACATAGTAATGAGATTTTTCAAAAGAGTCAACATCCACTGGTCCAAACACATTTGAATGAATGATCTCTAATAATATCTTAGCTTTATTATTTCTATTAGGAAATGTTGATCTATCATGTTTACCAAACACACAATGCTCACAAAAATAATTTTTTCCAACAGAATAATCAAAAATACTGTCAACCAACTTTTTATTCAAAATGATCTTAAGACTTTTTCACTTATGTGACCAAATCTATGGTGCCACAACATACATGTATTTTCAATGCCAGTTACATTGGCAAAGTTACAAAAAGTGGAGGAATTCAGCCTAAACAAAGTCCTTATTTGAGATCCTTTAGCAATCACCAAACTCCCTCTTACCAACCTACAACTTGACTTGTTAAATGTCACATGCATTCTAGAATCATTCAACTTGGATACTGAAAGTGAATTTCTTGCAAGTCCTGGAATATGTAAAACATCATAAGGGTTTTAACCTTCCATCACTGAAACATAACTTTACCTTTCCCTTACCAACAATATTCTTCATGTTGTTATCACTAAGGAAAAATTCTCCCCCATTATAAGTTTAATATGAATTAAACTACTCCATGTGAAGATTCATATGGTAGGAGAAAATTGAATCAATAAGCCAAGCATCATTACTAAAAGTGTTAGTAGAAATGAACAAAGCATCAGAATCACCATCTTTTGAGGACTTTTTTGTGGAAGTATCTGAAATATTTTTCTTGTTTCTACATTCCTTCACATGTCCTCTCTTACCATAATTCCAACACTTTGCTCTTCCCGAGGGTTTTAGAACGTCCTTTATACTTGTCTCTCTTTTTGTCCCCTTTAGGCCCTCTTTTTTCTTTAGACCTTCCTTGCACATGCAAGGAATCTTGGGAGCCCACATTCATGGAATTTCTTCTCTTCTCTTCTGAAAGAAGTATAGCAATGAGATTATCCATCTTCTATTTTTTACCACCACCACTTATGGCAATAGTTAGATTTTCCCAAGATTCGGGTAAAGAACAAAACAATAAAATACATTTATCTTCTTCCTCTATCTTAACATCTACGAATGAAAGTTGACTCATAATAATATTAAAAGCATTTAAATGTTCAACAATAGAATCGCTATCCTTCATATTCAAAGAATATAAATGTCTTTTGAGATAAATTTATCTGTTAGACTTTTAGTTTGGTAAATTTCACCTATCCTCCTCCACAACTTGAATGCGGTAGATTCTTCTAAAACATTCAAGAGAATGAAATATACAAGACACAACTAAATGGTTCCTCATTCCTTCTTGTCTATTTTCCTCCAATCTTTATCAGACATTGATTTTGGTTTCTTTTCACTTGAAACTACCAGTCACTGATCTCTCTCTTCAAGGAGATCCTCCATCTTCAACTTCCACAACTCGCAATCAATGTCATTGAATTTCTCAATATTTAGATGGGAGGTAGAATCCATGGTTTTCAATCTTCTTCACAAATTTGTAAAACCCACATTGCATAATCTCCCACTACAATTGAAAAACCTTCAACACTTAAGAGAAAGGCATCTCTCTCTCAATAGAACCGTTAGCTCTAATACCAAATGTTGAAAATTCAAGGTGAAACTTGTGGCAATATGAACTTAAGTATAGGGTTATAAATCTGAAATATATATTCAAGATTACCAATTATGTGATTATATGATTAGCAATTGCAACAATGAAAGAAAATAAGCAATATGACAAGTTGAGAATCACAAGTGACACAAGATATATGTGGAGAAACCCTTGCACGAAAAAACTCCACACCTAAAGAGATCCAATGTTTGTATTAATCTTTTGAGATACAAGAATACAACAATCCTCTATGAATTCTGGCAACACTTTGTTACTTTGACAACATGTAAACAAATTCTACAAACCACTATCTCAATGCTCCAATATATAGAAGTTTGTGGGAGAGAATACCACAAATGGTATTAAAAAAACAACAAGTAAAATCATTCAGAAAAACCTACATCCCTCTTAGTGGATAGCCCAAAAGCATGGTAAAAATTATTAAATGCTCACATGGGTGCCTAACCCATAGCCAATCAAAATTGGTCAATATCGAGTGCTCCATAACTCTCTGATGGATCTGATAGCTCAAACCCAGAACATGCAAGCTTGGGCACCCAAGCCAAGATAGCATGCACTTCTGGGTGGTCCCCACCCAAAAGTTGGATGCTTTGTAACTCTCACCATAGTGTTGTTGGAATCAAGGAACACTAAGAGGGTGGGGGTGAATCAGTGTTCTGCAAAATTTAACTTTATTAACTTGACCCTTAAACCACTTATAGCATTGAACCAAAAGAAAGATGAAACAACACAAGACAATCAACCACAACACCATAACACAAGGATTTTTACATGGAAACCCTGTTAGGGGAAAAACCATGGTGGAAGGCCAATCCACAATATGAGTATACTCAAAATAAGTGTTTACAAATGGGAATGCACATGCATTCAAGCACACTGCCTAGAGCTCACTGCTCAAATACAAAAGGCTTACTGCCCAAAAGAAGACTCATTATCTTACAATCACAAATAGACAATATGGAGTGGATGAACTATGAAATAGCATCTGATAATGCCTGAGTATAGTTCTGGTTAAGCACATTAATTGCATTCTTCACACTCTATCTGATTCTGCTCTTGAAACCCTGTCTGCTCTAATTTGAATCCCAATCTTTATTCTATGCAAGTGAAACTATGCACAATCAATCTATAAACCTTCTGACTTTCGCATCTTATCGCAACACACCTCAAAATGATATGAGTAATCGCTTATATATATCTGCAACTACGAATTACAACAACTACATGTTGGCTTTTATAAAATATAAAACATGTACAAGCTATCGGCTCAATCCATAAACAATTATTAATGCGAATCAATCAAAGTTAGCCACAACATAGTGAGGACCCAAAACAATATCCTCAAACAAGAAACACCTTAAATAATTATGCCTCGAAGATCCACAACACGCTATACTCATCGAGTCGGCCTTTCTGTACTGTTAGACTAAAAAGCAATCAACCGGATCTTCTAACTTTCACACCAATCAATACAAGGCTCTATGATTCAAAGATAAGATAGTTCATACATCAAAAAAACTTCCCTGAGATCCACAATAGAAAATGATAACAGGAAATTACATAGGAATCGATGAACACAACTTTGTCGGATGCTCTGTTCTAGCTTTGACAGTTAATCACAAAATTTTAATTTGACTTTTGGTATGAGCAAATACTAAAGTGCGGATAGGATTACTGACTAGGGTTGCCATCAATGACAACTCCAGATGAATCATGCAGTGTCTCCTGCCAACAATCTCCCCCTTTGGTATTGATGGCAACACTTAGTGAAAAATGACTAAGTGTTGGAATCAGTACCAACGGGAATACATTGCAAACCTTCAAAACTTCAAAACATAACTCCCATTGAGATGAATAAGGAATTTTTCATTGTCCCACTCTCCCCCTTTGACATCAATGGCAAAGACAGGAATCTGCATACCAAAAATCAAACAAAACTTCTATGAACAAACTGCATATGTACAAACTTTCTTTTCAAACTTACATGAACTTGAATATGTCTACAAAATTGTTCTTCAACAGGCTCAGACTAGTGTCCCAACCCTTTTTGCGACTCTCCAAAATAGTCATGTGACCACATAATAGATAGGATTGCATCTCTGCTGACTCAAGATTTTTTGGATCACTGACAACCATAGCATCCTGTGCTTCCTGTTGACTCTGCTTTTGGCACAGCAACATGCAAACAAAATATTGCTACTCTGTTTCTCCTGAAAGAGAAAGATGATCACATGGATATCTTAGCTCCCAAGGTCTATGTAGTTGGTTCTCAACTATGCTGATGTTGCTCAATTGGTTAATGTAACAGTGATGTTCAAGGGGCCTGCTGGTGTTGAGCTTCTGGATAGTTCTAAGATCAAGCATGAATTTAAACCTACTCTAACCAGGGGTTTTAAAGAAACATAAAAATATAGATCAGAGTTTTGGGACAGAGAAGAATGATACTTCATCCAAATTAACTAGACTTATTACCCTTCAAGGATTCCCTAAACATAAAATTGCAGAATGAAATAAACTTGTGATTGAAACACAGTCTCATTCATTCACAGTGCAGATTCCAATAACAGATTTTAAGTTACCATTTAAACAAAACATAAAATAACATTCATTCATTGAAGACTTCACAAATAAAATGATTAACTCAAGACAAACACCATTCTGAAACACAACATGAAATAGATTTTAATCAGGTTGCTTCTATTGTTGGTGAAATAGATAAGCAACATTTACAAAGTTGGCACAATCACCAGTGTACAAATAATTTGTGATTTCAAATTGTTTCCATTTACACTAAGGAAACTAAAAGGTACATTAGTCTATTCTGATTCTGAATCTAAATCCTAACCAAGAAGACATAAGAAACTCCTATTACAAAGAATCAGGAGGCAACTCTATCTCCTTCTGTTAACTTACTAATTACTAGATTTTCTTCTAACTGCCTGTTCTAACTCTAACTGTCTAGCCTTAGAAATTCTCTAAAAGTTCTAACATTGAATTTTTCTAACCCTTACAAAGAGGCAAGAATGCCATTATATACAGAATGTACCAAAAGAATGTGTTGTCCCCGTGTTAGGGTTTTACAAAAATATCTCCTAACTGCAAGAGGTTCGACTCTTAGATCTTTTTGAGGATCAAAGCTACATTTAATGTGAAGCCTTGTTGTCCATGCTGATGAAGGATTTCTATCCCCAGGAGAAGCATTTTTTAGATCTTTTTGGTAGCTGCAACATTAACTCTCTTGTCTTTGTGTCCACCTTCGAACTCTATTGGGGTCGCCTTGAATGCTCAGAATATCTCCACTAATGCTGATCTACCTCCCTGCCGGTAGTCACTATAGCTGTCCCTGTGAGTCACAGTTTCTTCTTTCCTTCGGCTTCCTTTTTATTCTGGACTTCTCGATACATTGACTGTCTTCTGGAAGTGCTATCGGGCCTCCTTGCATATTTGAATGCCGTCGCCCAAGCCGATCCATTGTCATCTATTCTCAAAAGGAATCCATCTTGCTTGCATTCTGTTAGTCTTTCCCACAGGGGCGGTCAATCGGTCAATGGCCCACCTTCGCTCCTTTTGATTGGACGATCACATGCCATGCCAGATTCCCGAGTAGTCAAGAGAAGTCTTCCTTAAATTGCTTGTCCGTGAGACACTTATCGTGTCTCCCTGATGTGATTTTGTCTTCTAACCGTTATCAGCATAGCGCAGACTAGTCGATGAGACCCTTCAGCGAGCGATAGAAGTTATATCAATACACACCGAGGTCGCTGAGACAATCGTTATCGGTGTGAGGTCATGGCGATCTCCTTAGTCCTTCGGGGAGCTTCTTCTGAGCTCAAATTTCTTTCAGTGAGACCTTATAATGTCGGCCAGAGTTCTCGGCGAGTTCCTCTTGGTCATACCGATGCCTCCTTTACTGGGAAATCCATCGCTATCAGCGTGACCCTTCCGTGTTGGTGAAACCTCACAGGAAACCCCCTTCATTCTCCCCAAGCTCTTTCTTCTTCTCGGGCTCGAGCTCTTTCCACTTCGGTGAGACCTTCTTTCTTCGCCAAGACCCCCTGGCACACATGTTTCTTCTCCCCGAAACAAATCCTGTCGGTAAGACATTTTGTGGTCGGGGAGACCTTATGGCGAGCTTTTGTTTTCTCCTCAAACCTTTTTTGTCGACAAGAGTCACGACGATGCCAGACTCCTTGGGTGAGCTTATCTCTGATGTCGGGGAGACTATGATGTTTCAGGGAGACCTTACCCCAAACTCCTTTCTTCTTACCGAGCCCATTTCCTTTCGCTGAGACTTTCTTCGGTCGGTGAGACTTTACACCAACTGAAGCTTCCTTTTTCTGAATTCCGGTGTCATCAAGACCTTCTCGGGTCGGTAGGACATCCTACCAAACCCGTTGCATTCGTTCCAAGTCTCCTCGAGTCAGAGCTTTTCGGCGTGACTTCTCCTTTCGGACAGACACTATGCCGAAGGAATCATCCTTTGGCGATCTTTTATTTCGGGTAGACCTTTCTTTAGTTATACCGACATGCATTCCTTTCATTCCTAGTGTGTTGGTGTAACACCCTCTCGTCGGGGAGATGTCCTATAGATACCTCGTGTCTCACCAAAGGATTTATAAGTTCACCCTTTTGTCGCTGTGTCGGTGTGACTTGATGCTTTCATTGAAACTTCTCTCCGAAGAAAGTCTCTCACCGAAGATGAACATCTTTATCACTGGTCGGTGAGACTTGAAGCTTTCGGCAAGACCACACACCGAAGACAGGACTCTTGTCGAAGTGACTGTCCGCTCCGCGCTAGTTGATGAGACATTTGGAAAGTCGCTGAGACCACATGCCGAATACCGTTTGTTTGGCCGAAGTGTTCACTCATGAGGCAATTGATAAAACATGAAAAGCTCACCATGAGGTCATTTCGATGATGGTTTCTCTTGCCGATGGGAACTCCTTGGTCACCAGGACGATGGTTGATGTGTTGCTGATAGGCAACTGCATATGAATCTCCATCGCTATGACATCTCCGGGGTCTTGCCGATAGGAAACACAGACGCATATCGAAAAAATGCACTGGTAGTCGGCAAGACATCTGCAAGGTCTTGCCAAATTTCTTCTTCAAGGAAAATTATGACCAACTGGACTGAGGAATGCATTCCAACTGAGCTCCCTTGGCAAATATCATCAAGTGTAGGATTTAATCCTACAAAACAAACGCTTCCAGTAGTCCCCAAAGCATATTAAAATAAACTATTTTGTTGCTTATGATTATTTCATTCAATTTTCAGCAAGAAGAAAACCAACTCAAACTGAGACAAAACTAGAATTAAATCAAATAGATCAAAAGTCAAAATTAGGAGGAAAGCAAAAGAATTCCAAAGATCAAAACAGACAACTAAAAGGAAAGAAGACAAAACTAAACAAAGGGGGGGGGACCTATTTTGTTCCAGAACAAAATGGGGCGGTTATGCAAGGCATAACACTTCCTTCAATGCACTAAGCATTTCTCCATTTTAGGACCAATCAATCCTCTAAGCTCACATACTCTTTCAACAATTCTGTCATTTTCATGCTTCAAAATTTTGATTTTTTCAAGCAGGGATGTGAGTTGACCTTCTTGCTTACTCACATAAATGGTTAGAGGATCAAAGGCTTGAGAAATATTTGCTAACTGTTTCTCATGTTCTTTCATTTTCTTCTTAGTGACCTTAGTGAATTTAGACAAACATAACCATGACTTGTAAATATTTCCACCTTCACACAATGCACCTTGAATGTTCTTCTCATAAGTAGCTAATAAGGATTTGTCAGTAGCTATCATACTCTTCAATCTACTAAACCTTTTTGCATGAAATTCTTTTTGAACCTTATCCTGAGTTGACTTTTCAAGAGACTCAAAGTGAGTACTTACAGAGTTGATAAGTTTTGTCAGCTGACCGGAGGAAGAATCAAATGAATCCTTGACATATTTAGGCATGATCTTCTCCAAGATACCGGATGCAAGGCTTAGCAGCTCACTATCCTTAATGTGAGATTTCAGTATCTCCTCCCTTGCCTTGGCCTGAGCAAATGATGCTACCTTTAGCTTCTAAATAGGAGATAGAGTGGTCAAGTTGATAGGACCTTTAACCAATTCAGGGTCAAACTCCTCCTGTTGTTCTTCTAAAAACTCCTTTACTACTTTTGCAGTGTCTCTTGCTTCCACAACAACTTCCTTTACCTCAACCTTCTTCTCTTCAACCACATATTCTTGCTTTGTTTCGACTGACATATCTCGAGAAGCTTCAGTCTCCATGGGAAATTTAGTATCTTTCACGTCTAGAGGATTCTGAGTGTCCTCAAATGTGTCTTCTTCCCCTTCTTCAATTACCAGACTAGATGGAATATCTTCATCATGAACTTCTTTAGAAACAACATTGTATATGTTCTTCAACATAACTGCCTTAAGAATTTTCTCAATATCTTTTGCAACTTCTTCAGTTTGCTCGATCATAAGCTTATTCACCCTTGTTTTTCTCTTAAAATCCTTTTTAGCATCATTTAGGATATTCTTCATTTCATCTATTGACATTACCAGACATAGATCGACAAGTATGTGTTCTCTCATCTGTTCTTCTTCAGTTCTTGCATTAACTCTCCTCATTTCCAAGACTTCAAATAGCCCTTTAGGTAACTCAGACATTATTTCTATGAGAGTCATATTGAAAATATTCAAATATTTTATTGTAGCTTCTTCAAGAATTCTTTGACCGACACTACCAAAAGCGTCATACCATTCAAAAAGTGGTATGAGATTACCATCCTTAATCAAGACCTTTTCAACTTCCTCTATAGACATACTTGATCTATCAATTTTCACCTTTTTCTTTGCTTTCTCTTCACCAGAGGGCTTGTCCTTAGAGAATTTTGATGCTTTTGTGCCCTTATGCTTGATTTATCTTACCTCTTCATCAGATTCAGTTTCTTCATCATCATCAATTGCATCATAGACTCTTGTGCTTTTATCCTTCTTCCTCTTTCCTTCTCTTCCAGATGTCTTGAATTGAGCTTTCACAGGGCTTGATTTCTTTGTAGGACCGAATGAGAGAGTGGAGCTCCTTGTAGATCTAGATTTGGCAGAGGATGTTGTCGGACTAGCTAACTCAATTCTAGCAGGTTCTCCTTCTTCAACTTGTTCTCTTTTCCTCCTAGCTTCCCTTACTGCTTCAGTTGATATGCCCATGCTTTCTGCAAAATCTTCAACTTCCTTTCTTACCTTCCAGACTATCATAGGCTTCTTTAGTTGTTCATGCACTTGCATATCCTTCTCTTAAAAGATACCAAACCTTTCTTTTGTTGGATCTTGAGGTTTACTCAACAGGTGTTGGGCATACAACTCCAAAATGTGTTCTTCAACCTCATATCCCATAGGCATCATCCAAATTGTTCTAGGTTTTGTGGCTTCCATCAAACATTGATCAATGTCAACCATGAAGCAAATAGTGTCCTTATACTTTTCCACAATAGATGGAGGAATCCTTTCCTTGGCTTGCATTTCACTCTAAATTTTTTGGAAGTAACCCCAAATAGCAGTTTTCCTTGCTTTGATGTCACTAATTCTATACAAGATGTCTCTGATTTGAACAACTACTGGTTTATCACCTTTCCATTACACTTTACCAACTCTCGAAACTTCATTAATGAAGTAGAAGAATAGACATAACAACAAATTGCCATACTTGAAAGAGTTCTTCTTGTCCTTCTTGATTTTTCCAAGATTTTCAATTAGCTGGCCCCAGAGTAACTCACACAAGTCATTTTCTACATTTTCCTTGACCGTCTGATAAGCTACATAGATTACAGTACCAGATACAGAGTTATACCAAATGGAGTGATAGATTTTATATCCAATAACCATAGAAGCAAATCTCACATCCATTTCAATGATGGCATTTATTGTCATGGCTCTTTTGTCAAAAACTGAACCGGTTGCCTCAATGACTATTTGGTTCTTCATAGATTTCAATGTCGACAACCCACCGGATGAATTTAGACCAGTAACAATCCTTATAGCTTCCTTTGTGATATTGAAAGGCTGATTTAACCACATAAACTTAGCATGCACTTGACTCAATATGTACCAAACCCATTCATTTTTGTTGAACACGAGAAACTTCACAATTTGTGTGAACTTCCTCTCCAAATTCTTGAATTCAAGCCTTACACAAAGATCCTCTCCAACAATGTGATTTGTGTACATATTTAACAATTGGGAGCTTCCTAATTCCTCAACATCTGCATGAATATATGCCCTAATATCTTCAATATGCAAAACACCATACAAAATAGAAGAAAATGCACCTAATGGTTCTGTCTCAATAGATTTGAACAGGTTCCATTTGAATTTTGGACGGGGTCTATCCTTAATATCAACAACCAATGGAGAAATGATTTCCAAAAATTTCAAGTTCACATGTTTTGTAGATAAATACCTTTTGTCGGATTAGGGTTTGACCACTGAATCACCTTCAGACTTGTATCTTCGCCAAAATTTGCTTGTAGAGCTCTCCAAACTTCTTCTTCTTGAAATGCAATGTGAGAAATGAGGAATAAAAGTAACCTCTTATCATTCACACACCTAACTTTTTGTCGAAATAAATGCTTTTTCCCTAGGTCTTTTGGATACCCTATTTTCATAGACTGCGAAAGAGAATTCTTCTACGGACCTTCAATTTTGCATAAATTTCCTCCACAAGAGATCCCAAAACATCTATAGATCATCAATGCAACCGTTGCAATTTTCCACATTTCAGTATCAACTACCTGCAGGGGGTTAAAAGATTTTCTTGAGAACTCCCCCTAGGCCAGAGGCCCTAAACTAATTCCCAGAGAATTTCCAGTACCAGATTCTGGTGCAAATTCATTTCCTGCATCATAAGCACTCTTCTTCACCCATGTCTTCTTCATTTGCTTCCTGATCTCATCCATAGTAACTTTTCCTTTTCCCTTATCATCTTTTTTCACGTTTTTCCCTTTGTTTACCAAACCCTTCCTGCTTCTACAAAACCTTGCAATGTGACTGGATTTGTTACAATTATAGCACACAACATTTCTTTGTTCAAACTAGTTATTCCATTTATTTTCTCTTGATCTACACTAGTTAGCAATATGGCCAAATCTATTGCAGGTATAACATTTGTCATTTCTATTGGAAAAATTGTTTGACATATTTCGGCATTCAATTGACTTATGACCATACTTATTGCAATTGAAACACTAACCTAAGAATGATGGACCACTTGGATTCATTTTGCTTCTATATTGAGTAGCCATATGACCAAATTTATTGCAAACAAAAAAATATCCATTAAACTTTTGAGCATTAGGTTGTCTTACCAGATACCTTCTAGCTTTGTTCATCTGATTTCCTGACTTGAAATTCCTTTGACCAGATCCAAAGCTTTCTCCTTTCTCATATCCAAGACCTCGCTTGTCACTTCTAGTCCTCTGACTTTGAATCAGTTTATCAAGCTTATTTGAGCTAATCTTGAACTTCTCCTTGTATTTTTTTGTAGTAGCAAGTTCATCCCCGAGAGTAACAATCTATCCTTCAAGCTCTTTTTGATTGTTTCTGGATTGTTCCAATTCAAGCTCCAATTGATTGATGTTGAATTTAAGTGATCAGATTGAATGCACAGAGAATTAATTCAAATCAGACAATAACACAGTAGATACCCTGGGAAAACCCTCCACTTGAGGGAGAAAAACCTAGCAACAAAGATCCTCTTGTATTAATAATAATGGCAACAATTATCTTTACAATGAGGCCAATCACAAGGCCAATATCCAGCATCAACTCTAGATGCAATAATAGATGATAATCTGCTCTTCCTTGTGATCTAAATCTGCACCTAGAGAGATTCGCAATCTGCTCTTGAAGGAATTCGCACTTGGATGAAGGAATAATCCGAGCTTGCTTGATTGATGAACAAGGAGAGAGAGGTGGTCTCTTATAAATGCATGACTATAAGAGACCTCACAAGGTCGGCCTCAACCATAACCATAAATTACAATTTTATCAAGTCGGCCAAGATACAATGATAAATAATAAATGCAAGTCATAAAGAAAGTTGGCCAGAATGAGAATAATATTGTTTACACAGAGATGCGCCCATACTCATTTATTCTCACATATAAATAAATAGCCAATAGGCTACATTTATTTATGACTTTACTCGAGGCTGGAAGGATGAACCCAAAGCTGCCACATATCATTAACACTCCCTCTCAGCTAGGGAGAGAACTTCTAGCTGCACAATACGAACCATCTCAATATGAGGTCCATCTGCCATCATTGCCTGCAATCAGATACAAATAGAGGAATATCACCTCAATGTGATATTAGATATCGTCTCAATATCAACCATCAATTGGTGAGTACTAGTGTTCATCACTTGCGTGATGTTGTCACCTCAATGCGACTTTCACCATGGCTCTCCCAGAGGGTGAAACACAAGTACAAGAAGATCATCACGGACTCTCTCACGTGATGTTGTCATGGAGTCACACACATGACATCCACCATGACTCAGCTCAGAGGGTGGAAACAAGGGCTTTCACCTCAAATTCTTCCGTCACAGAAGAAAATGCAATAGTTAGTACAAGTGTTCATCACTTGCGTGATGTTGTCACCTCAAGTGACTTTCACCATGACTCTCTCAGAGGGTGAAACACAAGTACAACATATGTCATGGAGTCGCACACATGACATCCACCATGACTCAGCTCATAGGGTGGAAATAAGGGCTTTCACCTCAAATTCTTCCGTCACAGAAGAAAATGCATTAACAAGGGATTCACCTCGAACTTCTCTCACAGAGAAGAACTCATTAAACAAGGCTCACTGATACTGAGACTCATACTTAGTCAAGGCTGATTCTCCACCATACCAAGCTTATCTCGAAGGTATGCAACCTTTATTCTGGCGAGAGGCTTGGTGAGAATATCTACCGTCTGCTCATTAGTGCTAATGTACCTCAACTGTACAGCCTTCCGCAGTACCATATCTCTGATATAGTGGTACTTGATCTCAACATGCTTGGTTTTGTCATGAAACACAGGATTGACAGAAAGCTTCACGCAACTTTGATTATCACAATGAATAATGGTAGGCTCCATTGATTGTCCAAACAATCCAACAAGGAGCTTACAAAGCCACACTGCTTCCCGAGTTGCCATGTAAGCTGCAATGTACTCAGCCTCTGCTATACTCAATGCTACAGAAGACTGCTTCCTGCTATACCAGGAAATCATAGCAAAACCCAAACTGAAGCACAGCCAAGGGTGCTCTTCTGATCTGTGACACAACCTGCCCAATCAGAATCAGTGAAACCAAGTGACTCCAAGTCTGCATCTGAAGTATACCTCAACCCATATCCAACTGTGCCACGCAAGTATCTCAGGATATGCTTAGCTACATCTTCTTCAGGTTCAGCAGACTCCCTCTGAATCTTTAAGCACATGCTTCAATCTTCCAACCTCTTCATCCAAGATTGCCTGCAACACTTTAAAAAAAAGGTTTTCCAACACACACCTCTAGTACTGAAGAGAGTTCAGAATAGTCCTCCTTTATCTCAGATCTCACTATTCTGAATAGGTTTGCGGAGCTACCAATGACAAATCCAGATGACAATATTGAGCAATTATGATCTCAGCAGTTGTGCAATACCGTAATCTTCGCTTCTTCTCAGTGAGTTACAAATCTCCCTCTTGATTCCTGCTTCAGAACTTTCAAAGAAGACTTTTGGAAGTGAACTCCCTCTAGCCACCAACTCAGTCCCATGGCTGCAATTTGTGACTTCGTGCTTGATTATTTCTTTGGTTGGCATAATTTTCTCATAAGATACCTCAATCTTTTCATCGCTAAGCAATCTCTCATCACTTTCCTGCTTCTAGCTGTTCACAAGGCATTTAGAGAGAGATTACTAACAGTTTTATGACTATCCAAAGAAATATCAAGACTAGAATCGTACAAGGTTTACTATCTCAGGTTATAGCATGAACACATAAGGATTTATAAAAACATGAATAAGTAACTCAATTTATAATAGAAATATATCAAAAAAATCAGAATGAAGGTATAAAGAAACTTATCTTTAATGAATTCTAATATGTCTTGCTTCCATCTTTTGCTCCTCTTGAGAGTGCTAAACTCAGCATCAACAAAATACAGTCTACACAACTATAGATTTCTTACATGCAACCAGCATGTTCCATATAGGACTAGCCTTCTCAAGGCCCCATCGCAGTCCATGAACACGGAGAAGGATATCGATGTGATCATCACAATGAAATTGCATTTCATTTTTCATCTCAGAGTCACACTCAGAGATCTGTACTACGAAATGCAATGAGTGATGACATCTACCAAAGATCTCATGCCAGTGATTACTATCACGAACTTTACCAAACATTCATGATTCAAGTAAACAATGTTAGACCTACTCAACTTAGCAGACTGAAAACATAAACAAAAGAATACTTATCTTTTTAAATGTTCTGATGGATGCAAATACTTGACACAGTAAGGAACACTGCTCTTGCGCTCAGATCAGTCCGCAACCTCCACAGCTCAATCAGTCCGCAACCTCCACAGCTTGAACATAGGCCCTTTCCAAGGTTAAATTTGAACAATTTATGATGTACTCTGTTTCCAGTTATCTCGATAAAAAAAGATCTCCTTAAGTGCTCAACTTAGACACTTTTCAGGCCACTTATCTTTCCTGAAATCTGAATTGATTTGTTCCAGAATAATGACTCAACTTAGTACAGCCCATAGAGACAACAGATCTTTCTCCACAGATTCCATTTAAATTCATTTTAATACTGCCCATGCCTTCCACGACAGTAGTATCCTTAACCAATGAGAATGGAAGGAGGAGCTCTTTAAAAAAAAGTGAATCAAAATATTTATTCGAACGACATTTCACAGGAGCTATTCTAGATGAGATCAAACCCGATGAGAATGATTTGAATGATCGGGCTGGGCGCGAATCACAGTCCGTCTCCTTCTCGGCAGAGGAAGCATCGAAGGGAGGTCCTCTTTGCCTGACTATGGACGATATGCATTGATGCCTCAGATCCAATGACTGGAGCACATGAACCCGTTGCTACCCTGGCGTCACTCATTCGGCAATCTCACATTATCGGAATGTGACCATATCTACGATCTTCGATCTCTCACTTAGGGGAGGTGCGACAATCACCAATGTCGGAGGATCCATCGAGGCTCGATATTCTCTTAACCCGATATTTCCTTACTCCATCGTATCAGGATTATTGATCTCCTGAAATCTTCCCATGACCCAACCGCACAGCTCGGTGATGAAAACTGTTGCAGAGTGTTTACCCACATAGAATGATGATTTTGCTTTACATAAAATGATGAATCACAACAAATAGATAATATGTGGTCCAATAGCTGACGGTGACTGGCTCCAATAATACTCGCGGAATGATGAAAGAACACTCAGCTATACTCCTCTCAGCAGATTTTAATTAACATTGATTTTCGATTCCAGAGATGCTTGCATAACCCGAAAGCAATGATGTTTCACTTGTACTTACCCGATATGATGATACTCAGTGTTGACGAATTCATGCCAACCACACTTGGAATCACGATCCCAACATTTGCGAAGGAAATAATTGG
The DNA here is from genome assembly GCA_007258455.2 of Sequoia sempervirens. Lineage (NCBI taxonomy): Eukaryota > Viridiplantae > Streptophyta > Pinopsida > Cupressales > Cupressaceae > Sequoia > Sequoia sempervirens. The sequence continues at coordinate 134,880 of VDFB02350705.1, forward strand.
TAGAAATCGGAAAGTCTATGCGTCCAGGCCCGATTTGGTATGTGCGATGAGAATAGACTGCAACTCCTTGCTCCAAGGATGGAACAATATTTAGACTTGATTATTAGCTCTCGTGCCCATCCTGAGATTGAGTGCAAATTAAGGGTTCAGTGTCCTGAGGGTCGCTGCTCGATGATAGCTCCGCCCTTTCAGTGGCATCGCTCCTCAATCAAAATGTCGTTTGCTAAGTCTGAAAGGGTGAGAGTATCTCCAAGGATGCTGTCTTCCACTTTGACACCGGTCACCATCTTCCACACACTGCTTAGACAAGTCTGATCACGATCTTGCTTAAACCCGCTCTGATACCATGTTGAATTTAAGTGATCAGATTGAATGCACAGAGAATTAATTCAAATCAGACAATAACACAGTAGATACCCTAGGAAAACCCTCCACTTGAGGGAGAAAAACCCAGCAACAAAGATCCTCTTGTATTAATAATAATGGCAACAATTATCTTTACAATGAGGCCAATCACAAGGCCAATATCCAGCATCAACTCTAGATGCAATAACAGATGATAATCTGCTCTTCCTTGTGATCTAAATCTGCACCTAGAGAGATTCGCAATCTGCTCTTGAAGGAATTTCGCACTTGGATGAAGGAATAATCCGAGCTTGCTTGATTGATCAACAAGGAGAGAGAAGTGGTCTCTTATAAATGCATGACTATATGAGACCTCACAAGGTCGGCCTCAACCATAACCATAAATTACAATTTTATCAAGTCGGCCAAGATACAATGATAAATAATAAATACAAGTCATAAAGAAAGTCAGCCAGAATGAGAATAATATTGTTTACAAAGAGATGCGCCCATACTCATTTATTCTCACATATAAATAAATAGCCAATAGGCTACATTTATTTATGACTTTACTCGAGGCTGGAACGATGAACCCGAAGCTGCCACATATCATTAACAATTGAATCCACCATTAATTCTGCTACATTCTTCAAATTTTTCTTTCAAGGACTGAGTAAGGTTCTCTTCATTCTTCTTTCTGTCTTCAATCTCCTTGGTCATCCTCATCACAATAGATTCCATCTCATGCTTTAGGACAACATTATTACTGGTAAGCTTTCCACATTCTTCTATCTTTTCCTTCAAGGCTTGACTTAGTTGTTCATCTTCCATGCTTTTACTTTCTTTCTGCTTGAGCTGATCATAGAGGTCCTTTCTCTTTTCCTAGGACTTATTGATCTGATCTTTCAATGATTGAATTAATTTCTCAGCATTCATGAGGCTTGCTTGCAATTCCCGGACTTTAGATTTGGATTGATCAAGATCATCTAGTGCCACCAAAAGTTGTTGTTGAAGACTGCCAGAATCCATTGAATCACCTTCTCGTATCTTCCCCAAGCTTTTAAACTTCTTATGAGGAACTAGGCTCTGATACCAATTGTTGGAATCAAGGAACACTGAGAGGGGGGGTGATTCAATGTTCTACAAAATTTAACTTTATTAACTTGATCCTTAAACCACTTATAGCATTGAACCAAAAGAAAGATGCAACAACACACGACAATCAACCACAACACCATAACACAAGGATTTTTACGTGGAAACCCTGTTAGGGGAAAAACCACGGTGGAAGGCCAATCCACAATATGAGTATACTCAAAATAACTGTTTACAAATGGGAATGCACATGCATTCAGGCACACTGCCTAGAGCTCACTGCTCAAATACAAAAGACTTATTGCCCAAAAGAAGACTCACTATTTTACAATCATAGATAGACAATCTAGAGTGGATGAACTATGAAATAGCATCTGCTAATGCCTGAGTATAGTTCCGGTTAAGCACATTAATCGTATTCTTCACACTCTGTCTGATTCTGCTCTTGAAACTCTGTCTGCTCTAATTCGAATCCCGATCTTTATTCTGCGCAAGTGAAACTGCACACAATCAATTTATAAACCTTATGACTTTCACATCTTATTGCAACACACCTCAAAATGATATGAGTAATCTCTTATATATATCCACAACTAGGAATAACAACAACTACATGTCAACTTTTATAAAATATAAAACATGTACAAGTTGTCGACTCAATCCATAAACAATTATTAATGCGAATCAATAAAAGTTGGCCACAACATAGTGAAGACCCAAAACAATATCCTCAAATATGAAATACCTTAAATAATTATGCCTTAAAGATCCACAACACGCTAAACTCATCGAGTCGACCTTTCTGTACTGTTAGATTGAAAATCAATCAACCAAATCTTCTAACTTTCACACCAATCAATACCAGATTCTATGATTCAAAGATAAGATAGTTCATACATCAAACAACCTTCCCTCAGATTCACAATAGAAAATGATAACAAGGAATTACATATGAATCGATGAACACAACTTTGTTAGATCTAGCTTTGACAGTTAATCACAAAACTTCAATCTAACTTCCGGTATGAGCAAATACTGAAGTGTGGATAGGATTATTGACTAGGGTTTCCATCAATAAAAACACCAAATGACTTGTGCAGTGTCTCTTTCCAACAAGTGCTTCCACCTCTTTTAATGCAATTATAATTTGTCATAGGAATAAATAAATAAATTTTGCCCCTCATATCCTCTAGAACACTTTCCAAATAATGTGGAGACACATAAAATCAACTTAGGATATCAATTATAATATCACCTATCCTAACACAAATAACAACTCTTACAAAATAAGGTCACAACCTCAAAATACAACACTTGATGAATCAGGTGAGCAACCACCACTGCTACACTTTTGCTTAACAACCTCTTCTACTTTTGGCTCACTACCTTCAACACTCACTCAATCACTAAATTGCCTTCAGCTCATTGCCTTTAGCATTCTTCACATACTTCATTGCATATTCATACACATTCTTCTACCTTCAACTCACTACTTTCAGCATATTTCACTTCAAAAACATTGAACTCACAACACACTTCACAAACCACTTGATCTTCCATTTATATCTTTCACAAGCTTAGAAAAATTTCTCTTGTTAGTCTAAATGAAATGTGTGACATGAAATGTGCAATGACCATAAAAAATTCAACTCAAAACATATGCGGGAAAAGGAAATTGAGTGTGGTCCAAGACAAGAGATAAGCATGACCTATTTTACTTCCACGTAATCCCATGCTAGTGCACACAATAAAAACTTGGCGCAAACAAGTCAATATCTCAAGTCGGCCCAATGAAAACTTAACCCTCCAAATATTAACTCTAGACCACAAGCGATATTGGAGAGACTAGAAAACATCATGTGGATCACATTACAAGCATTAAATGATATTCAAAAACATTTCCATGCCCTCCTTTTACAACTCCACACAACATTACAAACAAACATTGGACCCAACATCACTTGAAAACCCAAAAAAACATAATCTTGAGATAGAACATTGAATAGCATACTTGTGGTACATCTTAACACTTGAAATTTGAAATGAGAGAACATATAGGAAATTTGAACTCATCCTCCAAATTACAAGACCACACCATCAATTGTGGAAAAATGTGGAGCATTTCTATGAACCTTCCTGACTGTTGTGCAATTTTAGCACACACGCCCCACCAAAGGCAGGGACCCTCTGTTTTCTTTTGCATCTCTGTCTCTTGGCTTGGTCAAATTTTGGTTTTGCTCTTCTTGGGAGGTTATTTTGGGATTAAGTATAGACTGTGTTTGATGAAGACAATATTTTGAGGCTCTGGGGGAAATTTGCAAGTGTTGGAATTTGAAAATGAGAAATTTGAAGTGAATTTTCAATGTTATATGTAAATATTTTTTGCCCCTATGGATAGAGGATGAAAAATTAGGTTGGGTTGCTTTTTGAACTTTTTGAAAATTCTTTCTAGAAAAAAAGTTATGAGGTTTATCTCAAAAACGCAGGCTGAATGCCTCAAGAGGCTACCAATCTCTTGATACATTTTAGGGTAACATACAAGGTCAAGAGAACTCAACCTTCTACTCTTCAGGTGCTGCTAAACCTAGGCGGGTGTACCTAACTGAATGAAGCAGACTGAACTTGTGATTATCCCCTTACAACAATTTGTTCACAATGGTAATTGGAGGTGAACAAATGAAATCAAACTTGAAAGCAGTAGCACTATTATGATCTTAATCCTAAAATGCTGAATTAACATATATAAAGAAATTGAATGAATTCAAAATGATGAAGTGCAAAGACCAGTGCCTTGTTGGATATGCGGAGTCGAATGAAACAGAAGTGTGCAACTTATTCTAGTAGAAACTCAAATTATCGGCATATGATCTGTTTATAACTTGTATAAACATGCAAGATTATGACTACTAAGCTCTACTTTAATAATCCAGATGAGTCTCCCTGATTACTATGATCAACTAAAAGGATTTAATCTCTCCTTGAGAGAACCAATTAATTAACCACACAGATACAACAAATGTGCACTGATAAACTGAAAATAAACTTGTTACATCAATTTAAACAACCAGAAAGAATCAACTTGGAGACAACTTAGCAATACTTTTCAATAAATTCAACAGACAATTGACACCAGAAATGAACTACCACACCAGTTGAATTTCATTGAAATCGCCATTTGAAAACATACAACATAATCTCTGGAATGAGAACTTTATTCTATTGTGTCCATTCCTAATCTATTGTATCTATTCTAGGATCTGATCTAAAATCTAATCTTTCAATTACAATTGAGAGTGCATATTTATACACCAGCATCAAAACAGTCACACCGTTTCCAAATTCCATGTCAGCCAAAATCCATATCGACCAACCGTTACAATCGGGCATCTTCATGTCGGCCTACAATAGTATATGAGTTTTAATTAATCATTCACCGAGACAAGTCATCAAGTATGCCGAAAGGCAATTCAATCGTCAATTGCTCATTGGTTCTTTCTGTTTCATCGTGACTTTCGTTATCGGGCAGACCTTACAGAGAATTCACCTTGTTTTGCCGAAAGCCCCGAGCTCACAATAGATCACCAAGACATTAATGTTCTCACATTGACAAAAACCTTTTGTCTTATGTGCTTCGCTATAACATTATGATATCGGGGAGACCTCCTGTAGAGCACACTATGTCTTCCTGAAAGTCTTCATCCACTTGTGTGTCGCTGAGACAAGTCAAATCCAATATCGACAAAATCCCCCATTGTACTCCATCGGTGAGACCGAAGGTCACTCGCCGATACCTCACGCCAAAAACCCCAACTCTTACCGAGATGTATACCTTTATGTTGTCGGTCGGCAAGACAAGAAAATTTCACCAAGATATTATATCAAATGAAATCTCTCACCAAAAAAGCACCCATTTGTTGCCGGTTGGTAAGACAACAATGTCTCGCCAAGACATTATATCGATAGCCATTAGTTTTACCGATAAGCCTCCACATGCATACGGTCGGTGAGACACACTTGAATTCGTTGAGATACTAAATCAAATACTCCAAGTCTGGCCAAAGTGAATCTTTTAATGCGCCTGTTGGTGAGACCAAAAGAGTTCGCTATGACCATATAACAACGCCGCAACTCTCACCGAAAAGAATAATCCTTTGTTGCCGAAACCGCATGAAAGTCCCACCGATATTTGCCAGTAAGTAAACTCCAATCGCCATGACACTAGGAACGTCTTTCCGATAGGCAACATAGACGTTTACAAGTAGAAAAGTGGATCGGGGAGACCCTTATATTGTTACGCCGATATGAACCAGAATGTGAAAAGTGCAGACCCGATGGATTTCATGGGACAAACATGGAAAAAATGTGAGCAGAATGATACGAAGACAAACCCTGTGCATATGGTGATGACTATTTTGGGAACTCAGGGGGATAAAAACATGTGAAATTATTCATAATTTTACAGTCCCAACAGTGGCTCCGTCTGGGGTTAATGATAGTAAGATCATTGCAAGGATCCATAATCTTTGGGTGAGCAGACCAGAACAAATACAAAATGAGCAAAATGGAATGGACAAGAAGCATGATGGAATGAATGCAAAATGAATGCAAGATGGAGGTGAACCAAAACCCTAAACTACTATGCATGGAAAAGAATTTTAAAGAGGATAAGCAAGAGTTGTCCATGCACTGGCAACCCTCAATCCTCTGTGTTTTAACTTCACCTGTCTTGAGCTGTTACAATCTAAGACTCCAACCATACTTCCCCTGTCAAATACCTAGTTTTGTCTTGAATTCATCAGATTCTTCTTGAAGACATTCATGCTATCTTCCCTATCATTGAAAGTTTTTAGAGAATCATTATGCTCAGCTTGGCCCAAATTCCCTACATCATTCTGCAATTTGTATTCTTCATCATCATGGAACAAACTTCTGTTATCTTCAACATAGAAAATACACACATATTCAACGCAAAATTGCTCATTATCTTTCTCACTGTTGTGTACTATGAAATACTCTCTCAGCTGTATTGAAAATTCATCATCAAAGTGCTTCTCTTGAGAAACAAAAAATTCTGTCATATCAATGCTGTTTGAAACACACAAATATGAAACCTTTTGTACCTCTTTAGTATCACCATTTGGGATCAACACTTGAATATGACTCATATCTCCAGTATCAAGCATATATGAACCAATCAAAGCTGGACATCTACCATCCTTGACATGCAAATAAACGTCTTCTCCATATGAGCTAGGAATTTCAAAATCACATAATTCAGCCTGAATGGACACAAACTTTTGATCAACACCAAAAGTTTCACCATCATTCCAAGAAATGCACTGGGAATCATAAAAATCTTTACACAAAGATCTTTCACTGTCAAAACAAATGTAAGCTGGACACAAATCTTCAAGATCACCTTCATGTGCATATCCCTGGTATTTAGGAATTAACAAATCTAAAATATGTTCGCTGCTGAGCGAACAAGTCTCAACATTTTCATCACTACAGTTGTACTTTTCATTTTTATCATCATCAAAGAGAGGTCCAAAATCATTAGAGAAAGAAAAATTAAAAAAATTACCAGCGCAATCATTTATTCCATCATTTTGCTTGTCTGAAATTATCTCCTCTTTCTCATAAAGTGGATTTGAAAATACCTGAAGTTCATTCATGGAAATACCTCCGCAAAATATCATCTGATCTTCTTTTAAAACTTCATCATACAATGGGTTTGAAAAAATTTGGAAACTATTATCAAATGTACCAACCACTTTTTCATCAACTGTATCTTCATAATAGGTAGAAGAATCCCTTGATTGCAGATCAAAATCCTCTGGTTCATCATCAAAATCTAAATATTCATTGGATTGCTCACAATATGCACTGCTTTCCCTGTCACAATATGTTATGCAAGAGAAATCTCATGTACCTTCATCTTGATTTGCACATGTCTCATCTTCTACAGGTTGCATCATCTGATCAATTTCTCTATACTCATCAGAAATATAACTATTGGATTCAACATTGATAGTGTTCTCACACCTTATTCCCTGGGACAACACCTGGATGAGGTTAAAAGAGGAGCCTTCTACCTTAGTCCCTTTCTTCTGCTCCAATGTTTCTCCTTTGTTTTCTTCCTTCTAATCAGTCTCTTGCATTTCTTTGCACAGCTCTTTAACTTTCTCCTTTTGGACAGGCTTCTGTTTATTCTTATCATGCTGTCTATTTTTTGCTTCCTTCTCAGTCCCTTGTGTCACCTTCTGATCTTTCATAAAGATTCCTCTGGGGACACCTTCATTCTCATTTACTGTCCTATTTCTCAGCCAGTGTTTACTCTTTTCTTCCTTAACTACAACAACAGTTAGTCTCTCTATCTCCTCTTTGGTGAGTCTCCTCATACTGCATTGAGTAGGCACCACAACAAAATGTGGCACTGTATAATCTTCTTCAGAGTCAGAAAGGACCTGCTGTTCAGGCATATGAACATTGTATTTCTGATTTGAAACATCATGCTGATAACCTTCATCCTCTGGAGATGAGTACCTCTCTTCAACATGGTGAAAAGTATTTGAAGCCAAATATACTGTGTGATCTTCTCCATTATTTCCCATCAACATTCCCCCCTCTTGCATTCTTTGGGAAACAACACAATAATCTGGGGAATGTGGCTTATCACAAAATTCATAGAAGTAATTGTTACTTACCATATAAGTTCCTTTCTTGCTCAATGAATCAGGAGTGTCTTTGCTTCCAGGCCTAGCTGTTATAGGTCTCTCATCCTTCCAGTTTGTATTATAAGGCATGTCATGCAACCTCAGCCTCTCATTTCTGTAAGTATTCTTCTGTCTGTACTGATAATTGCTGCCTTGCTGAGGAACCCTAGGATTGTCTCTTTTATCCATTATCCTTGCAGCCCTCCTATTGTTTTCAATTATCTGTGCCATCTTCTGAGCCTCAGCTAAGTCTCTTGGGAATCTATTTCTCAATTCATACCCTGTTTTAGGATCAAAAGCATTCAAATAAACACTCAGTGCTACAGAATCTGGCAACTTTGATCCATGAGGTATCTTATTCTGCAATTTATTGAATCTCCGATTAAAGTCAAAAATTATGTCATTTTGATCTTTTTGAATCCATATTAATTCATGAAGAGCAGCATCAGGTGCACTTGGATTCCCGTATTACTCAAGGAATTGATCCTAAAATCCTTGGAGAGAATCAATAGAGATAGCTGGTAGGCAATTGAACCAATCCCTAGCGTCTTCAATAAGTGATATCGTGAATAGCCTCATGTGTAAATCTTCATATGGCACACCCAAATCTTGGATGAAAGCATTGAAACTTCTTAAATGCTCTTTAGCAGTAATCGCGTTACTCCCTATAAACTTCGGAACAAGACTTCTCCAACTGCCATCCATTGGATAAGGGGATAATTGAATCCCTGCCAAATCAAACTGTCTGATCATTGCTGTGTATTGATGAGGGGGGGCACCAAGTGGGTACTGATGCTGGTACTGTGGCATATACTACTAACCATGAGGTGGCTGTGGTGAGTATATATTCTTTTGTGCATGATATGCATTGCCTCCATTGTGAGAATTTCCAATTGTACTATCAGGCATTTGAGGAATCCAATGCCTGCCTGCATTTGCGTACTCATTTGTTCCATATACAAATTCCATTCTTCATCAAATTTTTTCAGAGTTTCCACCTACTTTCCAAAAGTAGGAAAATGATTCTTTTTGATATTCTTCCCAGCGGAATCACTCTTTCTGAATCTTCTCAAATTATAACTTTCTTTTTCCTCCAATGACTCTATATAATGGTCTTCAACCGAATTTTCTAATGTAATCCCCAGTAGAGTCGCCAATTTGTTAGCTCTCAAAAACGCAGGTTGAATGCCTCAAGAGGCTGCCAATCTCTTGATACGTTTTAGGGTAACAGACAAGGTCAAGAGAACTCAACCTTCTACTCTTCAGGTGCTGCTAAACCTAGGTGGGTGTACCTAACTGAATGAAGCAGACTTAACTTGTGATTATCCCCTTACAACAATTTGTTCACAATGGCAATTGGAGGTGAACAAATGAAATCAAACTTGAAAGCAATAGCACTATTATGATCTTAATCCTAAAATGCTGAATTAACAAATATAAAGAAATTGAATGAATTCAAAATGATGAAGTGCAGAGATTAGTGCCTTGTTGGATATGCAGAGTTGAATAAAACAAAAGTGGGCATCTTATTCTAGCAGAAACTCAAATTATCGACATATGATCTATTTATAACTTGTATAAACATGCAAGATTATGACTACTAAGCTCTACTTTAATAATCCGGATGAGTCTCCCTGATTAATGTGATCAACTAAAAGGATTTAATCTCTCCTTGAGAGAACCAATTAATTAACCACATAGATACAACAAATGTGCACTGATAAACTGAAAATAAACTTGTTACATCAATTTAAATAACTAGAAAGAATCAACTTGGAGAAAACTTAGCAATACTTTTCAATAAATTCAACAGACAATTGACACCATAAATGAACTACCATGCCAGCTAAATTTCATTGAAATCACCATTTGAAAACATGCAACATAATCTCTAGAATGTGAACTTTATTCTATTGTGTCCATTCCTAATCTACTGTATCTATTATAGGATCTGATCTAAAATCTGATCTTTCAATTACAATTGGGAGTGCATATTTATACACCAGCATCAGAACAGTCACACCGTTTTGAAACTCCATGTCGACCAAAATCCATATCAACCAACCATTACAATCGGGCATCTTCATGTTGGCCTGCAACAGTATATGAGTTTTAATTAATCATTCGCTGAGACAAGTTAGCAAGTATGCCTAAGGCAATTCAATCGTTAATTGCTCCTTGGTTCTTTCTGTTTCGCCGTGACTTTCGTTATCGGGCAGACCTTACAGAGAATTCACCTTGTTTTGCCGAAAGCCCCGAGCTCACAATAGATCGCCAAGACATTAATGTTCTCACACCGACATAAAACTTTTGTCTTATGTGCTTCGCTATAACATTATGATATCGGGGAGACCTCCTGTAGAGCACACTGTCTTCCTGAAAGTCTTCATCCACTTGTGTGTCATTGAGACAAGTCAAATCCAATATTAACAAAATCCCCCATTGTGCTCCATCGGCGAGACTGAAGGTCACTCGCCGAGACCTCACGCCAAAAACCCCAACTCTTATCGAGATGTATACCTTTATGTTGTCGGTCGACAAGACAAGAAAACTTTGCCAAGATATTATATCGAATGAAATCTCTCACTGAAAAGCACCCATTTGTTGCCGGTCGGTAAGACAACAAGGTCTCGCCAAGACATTATATCGATAGCCATTAGTTTTACCTATAAGCCTCCACATGGATACGGTCGGTGAGACACACTTGAATTCGCTGAGATACTAAACTGAATACTCCAAGTCTGGCCGAAGTGAATCTTTTAATGCACCTGTCGGTGAGACCAAAAGAGTTTGCTATGACCATATAACGACGCCGCAACTCTCGCCGAAAAGAATAATCCTCTGTCGCCGAAACCCCATGAAAGTCCTGCTGATATCTGCCAGTAAGTAAACTCCAATCGCCATGACACCAGAAATGTCTTGCCGATAGGCAACACAAACGTTTACAAGTAGAAAAGTGGATCGGGGAGACCCTGATATTGTTACACTGATATGAACCAGAACGTGAAAAGTGCAGACCCGATGGATTTCATGGGATAAACATGGACAGAATGTGAGCAGAATGATACAAAGACAAACCCTGTGCATATGGTGATGACTATTTTGGGAACTCGGGGGGATTAAAACATGTGAAGTTATTCAGAATTTTATAGTCCCAACAAGGGGGTTTTGACCCTGCAGGGAAATTTGAGAATTTCTGTCCATGATGGAAAATCCTGAAATTTCCATTTTTGGAAAATTCCAATACCCCCTCAAAAACCTAAAATTTTCCAAAAATAGATTTTTTGTTTTGCACCCATGGATAGAGGACGAAAAATTAGGCAGGGTTGCTTTTTGAATTTTTTGAAAATTCCTTCTAGAAAAAAAAAGTTATGAGGTTTAGGGGATTTTGACCCTATAGGGAATTCGAGAATTTTTGTCTTTGATGGAAAATCATGAAATTTCCATTTTTGGAAAATTCAAGACCCCCTCAAAACCTGAAATTTTCCAAAATGGAAAAAATGATTTTTTTCCCCAAAATGGAAATTTTCCCAAAATGAATTTTTCAAAAATGGAAATTTTTTCTTGAAATTTTAAAATGTTCCTGAAAATGAAATTCTTGAGATGGAGAAAAATTTTGAAAATAAAAATTTCCAAAAATGGAAATTTCTGAAAAATGGAAAGTTTCTACAAAAAAATGTAAGTTTTTTAAAAAAGGGCCAAAATTTTATTCAAATTTAATTTGGATTGGATTTTTAACATGTGAGCTACTAATGATGGTATCTATTTTTTAGGATTAAATAAATATTAAAAGGGGAACTTGCACATGGGTTCGTGCCAAAAGGGAAATGTGGAAGAATTCAATTTAAATTTAAAAAGTGGGGCTTGCATAAGAATCCGTGCCCAAGCTATCTATAGCTGGAAGGAGTTTCTGGAAGACATGTGAAGCTGATTTCATCATCCAATCAGAATTTTCATTAATGACAAGTTGGCATAATATTGTTTCTCATTGTTCCATGATGTAACTGCTTTTATGCAATTGAATGATGATGTACCATGAGCTCCCAAATTAAATGTAACTGCTGGATGCTTCTAGAAGTGTAATTTATGCCATTGGATTGATTTAATCCTAGCCTTCGATTCAAAATGTAATTATATATAAAAGGCCAGTGCCTTCTCATTTGTAAGGGGTGAGACTAGGTTAGAAGAGCTGATTAGAAGCCATAATTGGCTAAGTTAGGAGTTAGATTTTGCAAGTCAGTAGCTGCAGGAGAGAGGAGAGATTGGAAATTGTTATGTGATGCTGGAGAAGCAATGCAACTGAGTTGTTAATTTGAAAAACTTTGTATTTATCTTTGACGGTTTATGGTTTCTTGTTCTCAATTCTCAATGTTAGATGTTAGATTTTAGTTCTTTTGCAATAATGGTAAAATGTTAATGATGTTGATAGATCTCCGGTCCATACTTTTAGATATTTTCTTATTGTAATTTGCTGTGTAAAGTTAGTCTGGGCCTTATTTTGTGCTAAGTTCAACTGTGGATGCTTGTTTACATTGCGCTAGTTATTGGGTATGTGGATGAATATTCATAGTTTGAAAATCTCTAGTTTCCTTAGAAGATTGCACCATTTATGCAGAGTTGTGGGCTTGTCATTGATCAAACAGAGATTGGTTTTATTGGAGATCTATCCATTTACAATATTCATCATTATTGTGATTGATCTTAGGAGTTAGTTTAGAGTTGAATATCTCTTTTGCTGTTTATTTTGAATCTAGGTTAGTTTTAGGACTGAAAACATCACCATATTGTTGCATCTGATGGAAGTACGCTTCCAGCATTGTTCATTTGTAAGGCGCCTTGTGATTACCAACACTTTCACATTTATCACTAAGTTGTTTATGCATTGTCAAGACCTGACATTAGAGACCTTGGGGTTATCTCTCGAGGCTTGTTGATAGAGATTTACCTTTCAAGAGAGATAGGATATTTGTATCTTGTCTGAGTTGTTGCTGTGCAGAAAACACCATCAACAGATTGGCGCTAGAAGGAGGGCTGAACGAAGGTGACATAGTTGGAAGTTGGACGAGCCTTTATGTTGAAAATATGATATACGACAAATCTCTAAATCTTAAAAGTACAAATTCTGAGTCAAGATGGAAAAACAGTCTTTTGTTTTTTTATGATGGAAATGGTCTTTAGATTGATTTTCCTCAACTTTGTGAGTCTTTGAATAAGAGATTGGATCTTTGGAATAGTAAGGGTTTGCATCACTATGCATTGTTGGACAAGTGTAGGATTCATAATACATGTAGGCACAGTGAGTTAGAATGCTTAGACTTTTTGGGTAAAATCGAGAGGATTTTGCAAAGGGGTATTTTCATGCAGAACTTGCCTGAACCATTAGCCTCTACAAATCTAGGGTTTATTGACATTGTAGTTGAAGCATTTATGCAGATAGTTGAAGATCAGCTTGTTGGTGGTAGGTGTTTACAAGATTTCATCTCATCTAAATGGTGGAGAGTTCATAATGTAGCCCATTCGGAGTTCACTTGCCGCTCATGTGTGGATGCCATCATTAAAGTTGGAAGATACTTGGAGTGGAAAGAAAAGTTAGACAAGGAAAACACCATAAACACTGACTACAAGAAAATAGTCTTCACACTACTAGCTCTGTAAAATTCTATGGTGACTTCTATGTTAAAAAAAAAAGAACATACATACTTCACACTTGTATCTAACTAACTTGCAAACCGCAAAACCAAATCTTCAAATGCAGAGGAATGTAGAGCATTCTCCATAGCATCTTCAATACAACTTCCTGAGCCATTGACTGCAAGAAAATATTTCATACATTTTTCATATCTTATGTAATGGTTTACATTAAAAGATAGTCAACACAACATTCATAACATCATTCACCTATTTAGGAGAAATGGGAGATATAAAAAAATTGTGTACAACAAGCTCATGACATCCATCATCATACTCAACACTTTTGATCAACATAGTGATTGCAACATATGCAACTGTCAACATAGTACCACTTTGCTAACATTAATGACAACACCTGCAACAATCTCCATTTTGTTGAAATCAATGACAAGACTTGCAACAACCTTGCAACTATCTCTTCTGGTTTGTTTCCTCATATTAATAGTAAATAGTTCATAGTATGATGCTTGTAACTCTCCTTGATCCTTATCTACTATCAAAGTAGAAATTTCTGCTATCATCTTCCCTACTTCATTAACACTTGTGGTGTTAAGATTCCTTAGTTTCTTCTTTCTACCTCCACCACCATGCCTTTCCAATTGAGTGGCTAAACAACCACTTGCTGCCTCTTCTCTAGATTCAAATTTCAACCATGTGGGATATCTAGAGGGAATGGACACTTGTTGTTCCTTTGTTGGAGTCTCCTTAGGTTGTTCTTGAATCTCTCCTTCAATGCTTATCATTTGTGCCAAAGAGGCTTTATCTTTTTCCACTTGTCTCTCCATAATATCTATAAGTTCTTGCTACTCTTCCATTGTCAGCACATGTTCTTCTTCCTCTTTATCTTCCTTAGTTTTATCCATCTCTTCCTGGAGTCCATGTGCCTCCAAACCTTGATCCTCATGTGCCTCAATAGATACATCCTCAGTAGCTTTTTTTCCTCATAGTAGACAACCTTGGGTGAATTAGGTGTTATATCCACCTAATCACTTTGGTGTTCCTCTTCTTCATTTTGTGGCTTCCCTAAGTTTGGAGGTGTGAAAGATGGGAAGTCTGGTATGTCTACCACCTCTATTATTGGCAGTTCCTCTGAAGTCTCTTTGCTTGGTTTTGTTGATGGGAATCTTGTGTAGGAGGAACTTGAGCAATAGGAATTACTCCAAGTCTGGATACTACTACTACTTTTACAACTTTGAAGGTAACCTCTGTCGATTTGAAGGATTCTGCCACCTTCTCCATTATTTATTTTTCTCTTGTAGTTTCTTGAGTGGATGCCTTCTCCTTCTCCTTCTATCTTTTATACCCTATTGGTATCTAGGAGGAACTCTCTAAGACATTGTTTCTTCCTCTTAGACTGACCTTCTTTACCTTTGAAGTTCTTACTTGCAAGTTTACCCAAGTGTTGCTTCATTCCAAAACCTTTTTAGATATTTGATCAATAAAGGGTTCTTCTTTCTCGGACTAATCAATTGAATCCAAAGTATTATTGTTAACTTTGTTTATATCATATATGGGATCCAATGTTTTCCCATCATCAGATAACCCCTCAGGTATATCATCTCTAATGCCAAATTCCCTCATATGAAAGATGGTTAATCTATCATAACTTATTTTCTTGACTTCAAAGTCATCTTGCAAATTTCCCCAAAAGTCTTCAATATAGGGCTTGTGATATGGGAACATAGAATAACTGAGTGCTTTCATTTTTCCCCTAGGATCAAAGTTCTCCCTATGAATATATGTTTTTAGTTTCAAGGCATACAATTCTTCTGGAGCAATCTTAGTAGCTATAATAGATGGGCATGTGTAATACCCCAGTTGAAAAGGGTATTTCAACCCTACCTTGTGCTTGCAAGGGAATTTCAAATGTACCTCCATGACTTACTTGGAAAACTCAATTAGTATCAACCTATCACTACAACATATGGGTAACAAATAGGGTTTTTTGATATAAGTTGATTTGAGGAATTGGATGAACCATTGACCCTATTCCTTGACCAAGGCCATAGCCTCCTTTTTCATTCTAAACCCCACATCTCTAGTGAGTTGGTTAATCATTGGATAAATAATGCATCATTTACCCTCTTGAAATGTTTTTTTTGCTTCTTTGAGCTCAAGCTGAGCATAGAATTCCCAAATATTACTTTATCTTGTGGCTTCTCCTTTGATGCCCTTGGTGGTGAGTCCTAGGAAGTTTCCTACTTTGGCTACTAGGTATACTATATATGAGGACATAAAGAATTATTTAGTGTCCTTTATCATGGTCATTTAAGCATGAATGGTGTCAAATACAATTTGTCCCCAATCTAGGAACACCTCTCCTTTTAGAATGATATGGATGAAATGAAACATCCATGTGTCATAAGTCCCAGACTCCTCTTTTCCAAAGAGTCTGGATAACAATGTGATGATATCTCCAACCTCTAAATAGAAGTTTGACGTAATTAATTTTTGAGGGATTTTGGCTATTGATTTTCTTTCAATTTAATCCATTTATTGTTTAGGTGCTTGAGGTTTTCATTGATGCATTTCTTGTATTCAATAATGGCTTCTGCTCTTGTTTCTATTTTCAAATGAGCATATGGTGGAATGTCGAACATTGACCCAATCATAGGAGGAGAGAGATCAATGATCTCAATGCCATAAGGGTCATATCACTTTCTCCATGTAGGATTATAAGTTTTGTAATGGCATAAATTTGCACATAGGAAAATTTCCCATTAATTTACCCTTACCTTAGCTTTACAAGTTTGATGGTACAAAAACATGTCGCCTTCATTCTCATTTTCCCATGTGTCCCCATTGTTTTATGTTGGTGGATGAATATTTGTTGGAGATGCATGTGCATTGTGTGAACGTCTGTGCATTGCACTATTGTCCTGAAAAATTTCTACCTCTGGAATCTGCAAAAATGTTACACTTCTTGATTGCTTGCGAAGGTAGCATCTCTTGCTGACCCTTGACAAAAAAAAAAGACTCTTTGCCTCCATTTTACCCATTCAAACTCATTATTTCACTCTCTTACATTCTCTAACTCATTCCTACACTCTTTATTCACTTCTTTCACTCTCAAGCTCAATCTCTCTCACTTCTTGATCATTTTTGCTTCACTCTCATTCTATCTTGTTGCTACCAGCTTTCTACTTGGCCTCTACAATTTCTTCTCGCTTCAATACCATAGTTGTTGTAGGCTTACGAAGTTCTATCTCCTTGGCGTGGTGGTTTCATTCTCTTCTTTCATCTAGTAGCCTTGAGTGCTTATAGTAGGGAAGGTAATATTGTGTTTTCTCATTTACTTGCATCTATCGTCTTGCAGAGTAGCAATCAGGTTGTCATTGCTCTTTATTTTATTGTGCCATTTCCATTACCTCTTCTTTATTGCTTTATCTATATCATTTCATATCTAGCCGTCCATGGAGATGGGAACACTAAAATGGGGGTCTAACTAAGGCAAACCTCAAAACATAGCCTAACGCTTTTCCTGTTTCTCTGTGTGTAGGTGCAAGTTTTTCCACTTGGAGCTATAGATGGAGAAATGAATTGTGTGTGAGTTGTTTCTCTCTCTTTCTTCATCATTTCATCATTAGAATAGGTTTATTGGTATTCTTGTTGTTGTACTACTCATTTATGCATTTTCATATTAAACTGTTTAACTGTAAAACTCCAGTATACGAGTTGTATGTAGACCTTGAGTTCTTTTTTCTGTCATTTGACTCTTTGTCTGTACAAGATGCTAGCATGGCACACTGAATTCTAGTTCTCGCATTGTCATCCTTAGATAGAGAGTTGTCTGATTCATAGTTTGAGACCCTTACAGTCTGCTCACTTGGTTTCTGAAAACACCTATCATTAGCATAAGGGAAATAGGGACCTATTTGTCCTTCCTTTTCAGCCCATCTTTCCTTTCTTAATTCATTGGTAAATTTGAGGTAGTTTAGGGTAGTTCATTCCTTGAGGCTCTCCTATGACCTAGAGCCTTGGGGGTAATGAATCCTCCTACTCTACATTTTTGGTGAACTTGACATGAAGTTCTTATTTTTATTTTTCATGTCAGAAATCTTTCTCTTCAGTCTTGGGTGGGTTACAGATTTGTGTGTCATGAAGCTTTAAGAGCTTTATGACTTAGTCTACAAACTTTGGGCACATGGTTAGAAGGAGTTTACGACATATAGAGATGGAATATAAGGTCACCAATCCCACCTTTGAGGAAGTCGTTTCAGGAATGCCTACTAGTTTCTCTAGTTCCTTTGGAGAATCCACGACACATGTTCCTACCCCTCTTGCTTCTCCTTCCACTTCATTTGTGGACGAAGATGATGCTCTTGAGGTCCCCACAAAGAAACTTCTTTCCCTAGACACAAGAGTCATGGAGTTCAAGAAGTATTTGGAGAAATAAAGGACTATGGCTAAAGCTGCTAAGGTTGTTAAAAAATTGAGGAGCTATGTTGAACAAGGACTGGATAGGTCTAGAATTTCTCTCGGGCCTTGCAGACATTATGGACACTCATGTCTCTACCTACAATTCTAACTCATGCACTACTCGAGACCTTGGATCCAAGACCGGTGAGAGCCAGCTGGAAGTTTCGATGCCTAGGGTATCATTATGCATGAATGAGAATAGCCCTTTTGTTAACACCACCTCTGGACCTCAGCCAACCCCCATCATTAAAGTAAACAGGGTACCCTTGGGTTTCAACTCTACCAGTCCTAATGTTCCTAGTGGTAATCTTAGAGCCCGTGCTAGTCCTGGTGGTGGGGTCTCTACTGGTGGCTTTGGAGGTTCTAGTGGAGGTTCGACAAGTTATGTTTCATCCTATGAATCTATCCTAAATGCTTTATGGGAACACTAAAATGGGGGTTTGATTGAGGCATACCTCAAAACATAGCCCAATGCTTTTCTTGTTTCTCTGTGTGTAGGTGCAGGTTTTTCCACTTGGAGCTATAGCTAGAGAACTAGAATGTGTGTGATTTGTTTCTCTCTCTTTCTTCATCATTTCATCATTAGAGTAGCTTTACAAGTATTCTTCTTGTTGTACTACTCATTTCTGCATTTTCATATTAAATTGTTTAACTGTAAAACTCCAGTATTTGGTTTGTGAGTAGACCTCAAGTGCTTTTTTCTGTCATTTGACCCTTTGTTTGTACAAGATGCCAGCATGGCACACTGAAGTCTGGTTCTCATGTTGTCATCCTCAGATAGAGTTTTCTGATTCACAATTCAAGACCCTTGCAGTTTTCTCACTTGGTTTCCGAAAACACCTATCATTAGTAGAAGGGAAATATGAACCTATTTGTCCTTCCTTTTCAGCTTGTCTTTCCTTTCTTAATTCATTATTCAATTTGAGGTAGTTTAGGGTAGTTTATTCCTTTAGGCTCTCTTGCGACCTAGAGCCTTGGAGGTGACGAATCCCCCTACTCTACATTTTTGGTGAACCTGACATGAAGTTCTTGTTTCTATTTTTTTGTGTCAGAAATTTTTCTCTTCGGTCTTGGGTGGGTTATAGATTAATGTGTTGTGAAGCTTTAAGAGCTTTATGACTCAGTCTACAACCTTTGGGCACATGGTTAGGATTTTGTGACATATAGAGATGGAATCTTAAGGTCATCATTCCCACCTTTGAGGAAGTAGTTTTCAAGAATGCCTACTAGTTTCTCTAGTCCCTTTAGAGAAGCCACTACACATGTTCCTACCCCTCCTACTTCTCCTTCCTCTTCATCTGGGGAGGAAGATGATGCTCTTGAGGTCCTCATAGAGCAACTTCTTTCCCTAGACACAAGACTCGAAGAGTTCAAGAAGTATTTGGAGAAAGAAAGGACTATGGCTAAAGTCACTAAGGTTGTTAACAAATTCAGGAGCTATGTTGAACAAGGATTGAATAGGTCTAGAATTTCTCTTAGGCCTTGTAGACATTGTGGACACTCATGTCTTGACCTACAATTCTAACTCAGGTGCTGCTCGAGACCTTGGATGTGAAACTGGTGAGAGCCAGTTGAAAGTTTTGATGCCTAGGGTATTAGTATGCATGAATGAGACTAGCTCTTTTGTTAACGCCACCTTTGGACCTCAACCAACCCCCAATCATTAAAGTATACAAGGTACCCTTGGGTTTCAGCTCTACCTGTCCTAATGTTCCTAGTGGTAATCCTAGAGCCCATGCTAGTCCCAGTGGTGGGGTCTCTACCGGTGGATTTGGTGGAGGTTCCATAGGTCATGTTTCATCCTCTGAGTCTATCCTAAATGATTTATTGTAGAATATGAGATAAATGCAAAACCAATTAGCAAACCTATCTATTTTTTCCTCTCAACCTATTTTCCAACCTTTCTTTCATCATAGTCCTCTATCTATTGCCATTCTAAACACTCCTATCCCTCATGGGATGGAGATTCCAAAATTTGAAAAGTATGGTGGTCGTGGAGATCCTTAGATGCATTTTTTATCATTTAATGCTATGCACACTGATTTCTTCCATCACAATGCTTTAATGGCTAAGCTCTTTCTAAGATCCCTTAAGGAAACTACCCTTGAGTGGTATTGTTCCTTACCAAATAACTATCTTTTTGTTTGATCAGTTGGTAAACCAGTTCCTTAGGCAATTCTAAGCTAACATCAGATTGAAGATGATTGTTTCAAATCTCGTCTGATGCAAGCAAGGGGAGCATGAAAAGGTAACTAATTTTATTGCTCGCTATCAAGCATTGTTTGCATACATATCTTATCCTTTATCAGAATCAAATATTCAAAAGGTATTCATTGGGAACCTAAAAAAATAGTTGCAAAAAAAGTTAGCCTTGATGAAGTATCCTTCCTTTTCACATCTGTGTGTGGCACTGCGTGAATATCAATAGATGGTTGCATAGTTCGGGGGTTCATCCTCATGCTCTCAACCTGATAATTGGTTTTTAGTGTCAGTTTCTAGAAAGAATAAAGCTATTGTAAACATGGCCTCTACATCTAAAGACAAGGGCGTAGGGAACAATAGGAATTTTACAAAACTATTCAAGTCTTATTCTATTATTTTGAAAAAAGTTGTTAAAAGATAAAGTTTTGGCATTGCTAGAATCCTAACCTCTAACCGAGCCGTATCTTATGTGGTATGACGCGCAACAATTCTGTTAATTCCACTGAGTGGATGAACATGACACCGAGCAATGCATGTGCTTGCATCATGATTTTAGTTACACATCGACAATGGTACTATTCGTCTTGATGGGAAGAAACAAAATTCTAATAAATGTGGAAAAGGCTAACAGTGAGTTGCAAATTTACATTGATCCATTTCCCTCTCACTCTGCAAACTTAGTTACATAATCTTTTACATCTTCTGAGCTAGTTCCATCTGAGTACATAAACATGGTATCATTCATGCATATCCCTCCTAAAAATACAAGTGCAATACCTGATATAAATTTCACCTCACATAATGTGCCTCTAAGTAAGGAACCTTCCCCATTATACATTCCTACCAGATTAATGGTAATGTCATAACTGGCGTCTTAGTTGATCCAACGAGTCCGATAAATGTGATAATGAAGGAAACTTTTTTTATAAATAGTTTATATAAGGAGAGATAAAAATAGTCACAAACCACTCTTCGTACCCACGATGGACTCTCTATTGCCCCTATGGGCACTATTTCTTTATCAGTCTTGGTAGGACCCAAGGCTGTTCATGTGATATTTTTTGTGATCCTAGAGTTTGACTTGTTTAGAGTTAGGCTAGGCATTCTATGGCTAGCCTCTATGAATGATGTTGCCTTTGTAGTCCATAAATGCTTAAATTTCCCCCATGAAGGCATTGTACACATGGTGCATGACACTAGCTATAAAACGTTGGTGTCGTGTGGGGGCTTCTCATTGGATCACTTTTGGCTTGCCCTGATTGGAATTCTCCCTCCAAGGGGAGATTTTTTATACAAGGCTTATGTTAAATATGAGATTGGGGACTCAATACTGAAGGTTAATTATCCAACATCTCCTTATGCTAGCTCTGTAAGAGCCTCTATGATAGCATAACAACGAGCTGCCTCTTTTGCCTTGCCCAAGAGAAAGGTGAATCTTGCTCGTGCTCTAGAGCCTTCTCCTTTTGTGTCTATGGTTCCATTTGATTCTTCTTCTCATCCTGCCATGACATTTTTGAATCCCGCTTATGTTCCTCGCATGGGAAGTGTGATGGTGCCCGCATGGTGAAAAGTGAAGCATCAAGTTTTTAAGCTTCCTATTTTGCCCACGATTCCTTGACCCACTATTTATGGAAATGGAAATTCTGCACGTGGGGTTGTTCCTATGTCTCGACCTCCATGGTTTCCTACTATTCTTCCACCCGCCCCTAGGGTAGAAAATGGAAAGAGGCTTGCCACTGAGGCACCTGTGTTTGTTTCTCCTCCCGTGGTTGTTTTTTCTCTTGTGCTTCCTCCTCCATCTCCTTCCCAAGAGACCATCCTTCCATTAGAAATGGTTGTGAAGGATACTTCTATAGCTGAGCAACAACCTCTAATCTCTTCTCAGGCTGCATCTTCTAGTGCTCGCAGCTGACGTAATCGGCTTGCACGTGTGTAAGCATAGGAAAAAGGCTCTGGATGCAAAGCACGTCACCTTGTAGAAGATGGAGGGGGAATTAGTGGCATCTGTCTCTACATACTCTTCTATTATTCTGTCTTCTCCTGTTGTTTCTGCCTTGGTTCCCATTACCTCTGTCTTGCTTCTGGATTCTTTGGTGGGTCTTGATGATGCTCACCCCAAAAGGGTGCAAGTTTTCATCACTCCCTCCATGGAGGCTCCTCTCTAGATTTCCCTTTCCAACATCCCTCCTCTCTCACAAACCATAGAAATGTCGAATAAAATAGTGGTGTTTGTTGTGGCTTTGTCTTCTCCTCCCCTACTTTTGCTTCTTCTATGGGGGTTCCACATCCTTCGCTAAAGTATAAGCTGGAGGATGAACTCACTATGAATGGAGGTCAGAAGAAGGGTTTTCCTTCTTCGAAAGCTAGTTTTGTTTTGGCCAGCGCCATCATCATGATGGAGGCAGCCCCCTCTTCCCTAGAGCTAGTCAACGCCCCTCTTCTTGAGGTTGATAGTGGCTTTTGGGTGCCTCATCCTTCTCCCACCCGGTTGACACATGGAATTCCATTAAAGTGATTGTTTAATTTAGTGGATGACATTCCAAATCTATCATCTATTTTTGTGTAATCGATGACCTTTACTTCACAAGAGCTCGGTGAAGAAGACCTTGAGGGGCCTTCTTCCTCGACCCTTGTTGCATGTGATTCAGAGGGTACCACCCTTTCTATCCCGCCCTTGCAAGCCCATCCTCTCTCTCATTACAATGATCTAGATTAGGAGTAGGATGACCTATTGGTCGATGAGGACTAGGGTTGTAACTCTTCTTTATCTGTAGATTATATTTGTTTGTGTGTTTGTGTCTTGTATTTTTGTTTTTGTGTTCCTACCTAGAGGACCCTTGCTACCCTTGTAGGTACTTGGATACATGTGCAAAAAACCTATCATGAACTTCTTCTATTTGTGTCATCATTCTTCTATGTGTCATGAAATTACTTTTTGATATTGGGGATGATGCAAAGCATTGGGGGCATTTAGGCATTCTTCCATGTTGACCCAATTTTTATTTTCTTTGTTTTCATGTTCTCTTCTTCATGTTATAAGAACTTTTGGGATTGATGAATGTTCATTTATACACCATATTATATCTATATATTTTTATATATGAGAAAATTTGACCCTAAATTCTCAGATCCCCTTGTCTCTTGATTTCTTCATCTTTGTTTGCTTCTTGATGTTGTGGTTCTTATGTGTTGTCCCTTGCATGTGTGATAACATACACGAATAAATCTTGTCATGTGTTGTATGCCACATCTCTGCCTCTCCTTTCTCTCCTTAGGATTCCATGTGCTCCTTTGCATAACACACACCATCCTAAGGGGGGGCTACCATGGTGTTCTAATTTTCAATAAGGCAAATTCTTTCGAAGAGGATTCCTTGGTGTCAAATTTTCTTTACAATGAATTCCTTGATGAAAGAATCCCTTATTGAAATCTATCATTTCTAAAATTTTGTATTCTCTCAGGGCTCCTAGATGAAATTTTCTTTCAAAAAAGATCCCATATATGAAAGAGTTTGAAAATGTTGCTTTGAAAAAGGAGCACTTTTTCTAAAATGAAAGAGTTTACAAAGAGCCTGAAAACTTTCCTTTGAAAAGGAACATTCTTTCCAACAGATTCCTTAACTAAATATATTTCAAAGGATTCCTTAATGACAAAATAACTTGAAAAAAATGTGGTGTCTTTCAATTGGTGCATTCCTTTGAATGGGTCCCTTGGTGTCTTGAAGGTTTCCTTTCTGAAGGAACCCCCTTTGAAAGATTTCTTATTAAAATATCTCTTTGATGTCTTGCAATGTGTCTTTTATTTTATATTTGATGTCACGTGTCTTGGTGTTAGACATCTTATACTTGGTGTCTATCTTGGGGGCAACCTGACTAGACCCACCTTTTCTGTGATTGCCCTGCAATGTAGTTTGTAGCAACCACAAGCTTATCTATCTGATCAATGTGTGTCTTGTGTCTATTTTATTAGACTGTGTCTTATCATGTTGGCTTGTCTCTTCTTGTGTGTGATGAATGTGTGTATTATAATTTGATTTCTCACCTAACATATTTTGTCTATAGCCTAAAATGTTTGTGGTGAGATCTTGCTTTGCATGATTGAAGACACATGTCATCTTCACATCTTTGTGGAGCTCCCTCTTTCAATTCTAGGTACACCTGATTGAATATCTGCTTTCTTGACATTATTGGTATTTTCTCTTCAACCTCTTCCTACTTTATCTCACATAGACACTGACATGTATGCTTGCTAAAGTGGGGACAAAATGTAATGGCATAAATTTATACCTAGGAAAATTTCCCATTAATTTACCCTGACCTTATCTTTACAAGTTCAATGGTGCAAAAACCTGTCGCCTTCATTCTCATTTTCCCACATGTCCCCATCATTTTGTGTCAGTGTAGGACTATTTATCGAGGATGCATGTGTGCTACACAGACATGTGTGCATTGTGTTTCCATCCTGATAGATTCCTGCCTTTGGAATCCATAAAAATGCTATTTTTCCTGATTTCTTGCGAAGGTAACGTCTCTTTCTGACTCTTGACTGATGAAAAATGACTCCTTGCCTCCATTTTACCCATTCAAACTCATTCTTTCACTCTCTTACATTCTCTAACTCATTCCTACACTCTCTATTCACTTCTTTTACTCTCATACTCAATCTCTCTCACTTCTTGATCATTTTTTCTTTTCCCTCATTCTATCTTGCTACTACCAACTTTCTACTTGGCCTCTATAGTGTCTTCTTTCTTCAACACTATTGTCATTGTAGGTTTATGATGTTCTATCTCCTCAACGTGGTGGTGTCATTATCTTCTTTCCTCTATCCACCTTGAGTGCTTATAGCAGGGAAGGTAACATTGTGTCTTTTCATTTACTTGCATCTATTGTCTTGTAGAGTAGCATTCAGGTTATCATTGATCTCTATTTTATTGTGTCATTTCCATTCTCTCTTCTTTATTGATTTCTCTATATCATTGCAAATATGGCTATTCTTGGAGGTGGGAACACCAAAATGAGGTTCTAATTAAGGCTGACCTCAAAACATAACCCAACACTTTTCATGTTTTCGTGTGTGTAGGTGCAGGTTCGTCCGCTTAGAGCTATAGCTAGAGAATTAGACTGTGTGTGAGTTGTTTCTCTCTATTTCTTTGCCATTTCATCATTAGAATAGATTTATAAGTATTCTTCTTGTTGTACTACTCATTTTTGTATTTTCCTATTAAAATGTTAAACTGTAAAACTCTAGTATTCAAGTTGTAAGTAGACCTTGAGTGTTTTTGTCTGTCATCCAACCCTCTGTCCATACAAGATGCCAGCGTGTCCCTGACACACTAGCACGATGCACCAAAGTTTGATTCTTGTGTTGCTGTCCTCAGACAGATAGATGTCTAATTTGTAGTTCGAGACCCTTGTAGTCTACTCACCTAGTTTCTGTAAACACCTATCATTAGCAGAAGGGAAATAGGGTCCTATTTGCCTTCCTTTTCAGTCTATCTTTCCTTTCTTAATTCATTAGTCGATCTGGGGTAGTTTAGGGTAGTTCATTCCTTGAGGCCCTCCAATCACCTAGAGCCTTGGGGGTGATGAATCCCCCTACTCTATGAGTGTATGCTACCATGAGTATGAGCTTAGGGTATTGTATTGCCACTAGAAATGAAGCAACACAAGTCAATCCTAAACTAGCTATCATCTAGGCCCTAAGAGAAGCATATGATTTAGTGTGTTATTTGTTAAAAAGGCACATGAAAACTGAGAGGGGGGGTGAATCAGTTGTCACACAATTTCAAATTAAAAAATTCAACAGTTGTCAATCTCACAACCACACTATTATGTTATTAAGTATGAACATGAAACACAAATCACAAAAAGTAAAATCAACACATGAACAACATATTTTTATGTGAAAAACCTAATGAGGGAAAAACCACAGCGAGGATTAACTCACAATATAAAGAGATTATAAAACCGAATACAAAGGCTCATTGCTAAGGGCTCACTGCCCAGAAGAGGACTCACTATCCAAATACAAAAGCTCACTGCTTACAAGGAAGGCTCACTACCTATAGAAAGTACTCACTATCCAACAGTGAGGCTCACTGCCTACTAATACAAAAGAGAACAAAAGATCCACCACAACAATTAACACACATCTGCAGCCTTGATCAAAAGATTGCAGAATCCTTCAACTCACTGCCTTCAGGAATCTAACACAATGAAGTACTAGTGCCTCTACTCACTTCCACACACTTTTTCCTTTATGATTTGTGGCTTACTTCATCACTTTGCATCTGCCTCTAAATCTTCACAATCTGACTTGCATCTATACCATCTTCAACCTTATAAAATTTCTCCAAGGTCAGCCACATAAACTTCATTTCATAAATTCAAATTAGGTCGGCAACTCAACATTCCCACGGTGGAAAAGAATGAGAGTGGACCAATAAGACATTTATCCAAGACCAAAAGATAATGTCTCAAATCAACCACATGCTTCCTTAATAAAATTTAATTCTTCAAATGAAGTGTAAACACCAGGTCAGCCAAACCTAATGAAAACACAAATGAAAATTGATGTACATGCTTCCCAAGAAGAAGATGACACATGGATGACACAACATGCCTCATTATGCATGAGAACATATCTCAGATTCCTTCAGATACATCCGCAACAAGTGCAAAAATCTTTGAACATCAAACTTTTTCATTAGTCCATCTAGACTGTGCAAACACATACAACAACTCAGAAACATGAATTCTAGATCACCAAACCACATGCATCTTTTCCAAAACCAAGAGAACACCAATATAAGACATATTCCATATCCATAAGATATGAAACAAAACAACGAAGGACTATGGAGCAGAAACATTTCTCCTAGTCCACAAAAGACTAATTCTGCCAGTACAGTTCACACACCGCTGAATGTAGCTTTCACATCCCATCAAACTAGAAACTTCAACTCAGAAGATATCACCACTAGATCACCATAAGAAAACCTTAAGATCCGCACAAGCATAAGATCAACATAGGAGAAACACAGAGCACATACTCGAGCACATTCTGAACACACTCATAACTATGACTTCTCTTCTTTATTAATTTTCTCAAAATCACTTGGAAAATCATCATTTCAGCACATCTACAACATCATGAAGATAGCTCCATGTACTCACAACATCTCAAAATAATATCAACTATACATGTATAATCTGCAACATACTGAACTGTGTTGATATCAATGACAACACCACCAGACTTGCTCATACTTGCAACATTATTTTCATTACTTGGGAGGTGAACTTAGACACACTTGGAACTCCTTAGAATTTGTACTTCATGGTGAGTGGTATCTTATCAGCTTTGGACCTCTTGTCTTTCCTTTCTTCCCTTGATACTCCTTCTTTAGCTAAATCTTTGCTTATATTAGACATTTGGACAATCTCAAATGAAGAGAAAAGGGAAATATGTAAGAAATCCTTTTAACAAGTAAAATATTTATGAGAGGTGGAGGAAGTGTTGGAACCTTCAAATTTATCCAAAATTTGAAGGTGCCATGATGAAAAGTTTGATTGCACCACTCAGAAGAAATTTGAAGGTGCCATGATGAAAAGTTTGATTGCACCACTTAGAAGCACAAGTGTAAAATCCACTCTAGTGACCTACTTTGAAAAATCACGAAATGGTGTCAGTGCAATTTCAAGAAAAATCAATTTGCAGACATGTTCATATACCATATGTGAGTGTCTCCACCAATTTTCAGCTCTCTACGACCAGTTTTGACAAGGTTTCAAAAGGTCAAATTGAAGGGTCATGCGAAGGTTTGTTGTCTACACAATCTTAAATCTGCAAAAATAGCCACCTCTGGAAGCTAGTATTAAGAAATTGGAAGATTGTCATGACAAACTGATTGATTCTCCTGATTCTCCCCACTAAAAACTAACTTCATGCCAATTTTCAAAGCTTCAGGACATCATTTGATATTTTTTCAAAATCGAATCCAAACAAATTTTACCTAGTTTGAATAGCTGCAATTTTTCAAAAATGCTAGATAAGTAACTTTGAGCATTGGAAATTTTCAATCTTGATCACCTCATGCCAAATAATTTTACATCTGCACTCCCCTACCATCAATTAACATGCTGGTGTAGTTTCATAGCTTTTGGAGGTCATCTGATTAGTTTTCCAAAGCAATTCTGAAGGCTTCTTGAATTGTCTAATGTCAAAAATTAGGATATGAAAAAATGTATAATTCTCAAAGGAATTTCAAACACAAGTGATTAACAGGTTTGGGAGTTCATAGCCCAATTCAAGAATGCCAAATTTAGTGACTCTTTTGATTTTCCCTCCATTTCACTCGGTGGTGTCTCTGGCAAGTTCATCATAGAGAGTATCTTCACAATATTCATCCAAATAGGGAAAATTTACTCTTTTGAATCAGATCAGAGGAAATAATGTTTCACTTCCAAATGAAAAGGCACCAATTTCCTGAGGTATACATGTACAATATTTTCAAAGATATGGAATTTGGGGATGTTACCACGAGTTTCAGGCTTGAAGTAGGAAAAGGACTTGGATTTGACAACAGAAGATGCCATTAAAGATGCTTATGGCAATATTGAACTCAATCTGTAATAATGTTTTGGGGATATTGCATGCAGGAATGCACAAGTTGAGGCTCCAATGCTCAAGGGTAAAATTATAGTACAAATAATTCGTGATATGATGCCAAGATCTCAGCTCACTACCAGAGGAATCTCCTTGAAACCTTGATAGAAGACACAAACCAATAAAGAAAAATTGATGAAGCTCTGTCAAAATGAATAGATGCATTCGGGTGAGACACAATACAACTATATATATCCCATTTAGCATATCACTTTGAGGCTCAAAAGTTGAAGAAGTACAAAATAGATAAGATAGCTCCTACTGCGAAATTCAGGGAGACACTTGACTGAATGAAAAAAATAAAAATTAACCAACCACATAGATGTTGAGGATTACTAGCAATAAGGTATGATACATTTCGAAGCAAACAAAGTTCTTTTGAAACAGTTAATGCAATGACAATGGCCGAAGCTGGAAAGATATTACTCATAAAGCATTTAGGCATCTCTTCAACAACGCCGTTACATTTCCAACTTTTGTTGCCTGAAATTTTAAATCAAAATTAGTGTCCATGCGGTTTGTCCCATTGATGAAAGGATTTTTGTTCTTTTTTGAAGGTGGGATAAGGTAACCAGTCCCCTATATGTTTGTCTACAAAAGAATCAAACCCAAAGGTGATAAAGAAAGTAATGGAAGCATCTTGCGCTCGACATCTTTGACAAAAAATTCATTACAAGTTTGAAGATATTGAATTTTCTATTAGCGACACTCTCCAAATTACATGTTACTCTTTTATGTTGGTGTAGCAATACAAAATTTCCCAACCTCAACACTACAAAAACAAAATATACTGTTGAGGGGGGGGGGGCGTCAAGCAGTTACAAAATTAATAAATATACACTATGTGTATGCATCTAACGATTAGATGTGGCAAACCCTCATACGCATGACTTGATGCCGACCACTGTAAAACATTTACTTGATGCTGCCACATATCATAGAGAAGTAACTAAATGAGATAATGATGAACCGTGCCATGAATTGGATTCCTAGAGAAGGCACATAAACTACATACCGAGATGCATCAAAATTGTTTGAGGGAATTCTATTTTGGCATCGACACCCAAGCTTTAATATATTTAGCTCAAACACATTATGAAGCAAAAGTGTTTAAAATGTGAATAGGTGCATTTGGAATTGCTGTTACCATATCTCCAACACACAAAAGGTAATCTCTTGACATTACCCGCATCACCGCATGAAGACCAAAGAATCATTGCGGTACTACAGTGGTTTCCCGCAGTCCTGCCAACAAACCCTAATACCTATGCAGGTGAGCGGTAAGCACTCCTATGCTCCTGCAGGGGTCCCAAATCTACATGCGGTGGTTGCGGTGAAGGTGGGAGAAGTGAGCAGAGAATAAAATATAAAGTGGAATATTTTACAAATAGAGATATGTTTGAGTATGGTGTTTCAAAAAGGAAAAAATATTTTGGGGTAATAAATAAAAATGTGTGGGATAAGTAATTTTAAAGAAGAGTGAAAATATTTATTTTGTGAAAACATTTTCACCTAGGGAGAATGGGTGATTATTTCACCATGTAAATATGGTGAAGATAAAAATATTGGTGAAATATGAATTTGTAGAGAGGGGAGTAGCGAAAATATTTTCACTGAAATGCAAGTGAAACAAGTTATTTTAATATAATCAAATATCTTGCACGGGAGAAGAAAAGGCTATGATTTTGGAGAATAAATATGAGTGTCGAGTATGTAATTTTGAAAAGTGAAATTTGTGAGCTACATTTCACAGGGAAGTTAAAGAATGGGTAATTATTGTACCCAAACAATATTTCAGGGTTAAATATAATGTGTAAATTTCCAACAAAAGAAAGATTTGATAATCATTAAGATTATTTTTACAGAGTTCGAAGATCAAAGAGATTAAAATAAAAATATTTTAATCTATTGAAGATAATTAATTAAATAAAGAGCTACAACGGACAGATGTGCAAAGGGTCATAACCCTAAAAATACAATGTATATATGTGAGATAAAATTGTATAATTAGATTAGATAGGAGAAATTAATAGGCGACTAGGGATAGATATAATGCTTACATTTCAAAAGACCATGATGCATGTATAAATTTTGAAGAGGTCAATGAAAGATAATTGATTTTGCGGCCTAATCTTGGTATCAACTATTTTTTGGAGTTATTCGATTATCTGGTTGTCTCCATTTTAATGCTTCTTTGTTATTTAAATTGATATATCAAGTATATGTTCAATTTATCAATGCACATTTGTTGTACTTGTGTGATATGATTAATTGGTTTCCCTAGAGGAATTAAACATCCTTCTAGTCAATCACAGTAACTTGGAAGTGTTAATTGGATCAGTAAGAAGAACCATATAGTTAGGGTTGTCAATCTGTCTCCAAATTTGGTGTTACCCATGTTCTTGCATAATTTATTGAAATAGGTTCTTTGAAGCAAAGATTAAATCCTTTTGACAAATTATAAGTAACCTGGTTGTGTCAGTTGGATCCATAAGAGGAGTTTGTCAATCATTTTCCTACATGTTTATTCAAGTTATAAACCAATATTAATATGCCAAACAATTTGAATTACTGCCAAGTGTAAGTCACATATTCTAGATCTTCATCTAACTCCATATACCCAACAAGGCATTGGTCTTATCCATTTCATCATTTAGTTTTATCTAGTTTATTTTCGAAACGTTACATCTATTAACTGAACCTATTCATAAATTTCATCTTGATACTGCTTATACAATTTATACCAAATAGGTTTGCATCTCTTCACCTCCAATTGCCATTGTGGATAGATTGCTTAAGTAGGAAACACACAATTTAAGTCTGCTCCATTTGCATAGGTATACCTGCCTAGGTTTGGCAGAGCCTGAAGAGAAGAAGGTTCAAATACACCATTGGGCCTTGTATGTTAGCCTAAAACGTACCAAGAGCTTGGCAACCTCTTGTGGTTTCAAACCAATGTTTTTGAGAACTAATAGTTTGGCGACTTCGTTAGGGACAAATTTCAGAAAATTCGGTTCCAACCTATCTATTTAAAGAGTCAATACAAATTTCACATTTGGGTAATCACTTCCATATTGTTCACTAAGGGGATTCCACTGGGGTGAATCAAAAGAAATTTCAAAATCCATTTCATTTTCCTACTTTTGGAAAAGTAGGTAGCGACTCTGATAAAGAATTGATGAAGAATATACAACGATCTTCAAAATTGCAACATTTCCAGTCATAAATAGAAGTCATAGGATGAAGTGTGTATAGAAATTATTCTTTGCCCCATACACATTATGGTACAATTGAGAATTTTGGTAATGGAAGCAATGCACATCATTCACAATAGGACATTTATGCACCAAGTCATCAAACCAAATGAATGCTTATCCTCTATCTCTTGAATAAAGATTAGTGATCTACCAAAATCCATATGGCCCTCCAAATTTTGTCTTAGCCATTGATAAACCATTTAACTACAATAATATCAAAGGCCACCCAAATCCTTATCCTTGCAAACTGACAGAACTGCTAAAGCATATCCCTAAATTTCATGGAGAATGGAGTGAATCAGCTTGTAAGCATGTACAACAATTCTAGGATTTCATTGTGAACTTTCAGATTTATCCAGAAGATGTCATTATGAGATGTTTTTCAAGATCTTTGAGAGACAACACAAGAGAATGGTTTATAAGCTTTCCCATGCAAAGTATATCTTCATGGGAAGAGCTCAAAAAAATATTCCTAAGCCAGTATGAGGACAAAGATGATGAGTATTTACATATTCAAGAAAGAGGTCAAGATCTCTTAGATGCATTTTTTGGCATAAGGAGACACAAAGGAGAATTTGCACGCTTCTTACTCGATAGAATGTTGAAAGTCCATTTGAAAATACCTTATGATCTTCTACCTAATGATCCCATACTCATTGAGCAATTCATGAGAATATATGACCCCGATTTAGTTCATTGGTCCGAGTCATCAAAGCCAACTACTATTGGGGAGCTGTGGTTATGGATACTCAAGCATGAGCGTGCTAACAAGCTAAATTTGATAACATAGAGAATGGTATGGATAAATATGGAAAAAGGGATCAAACAATGCAACCAATAGAAGAAACATGTGTGAGTGAAATTCTCGATGATGATATTTCATATTTGAATGAAGATGGACTTGCTGAAGATCAATTTTCTACCTTGGAAGATGATTGCAACATTGAAGATATTACCACAAACATACTGCCTGAGGAATATATCAACCACGATTTAGATGATGTGGAGGTGCAACCATGTATTTTTCATAGCATTGAAAAATTGGAAGCTAAAATAAAAGAAGACAATATGCCCTGCAAAAATGAAGAAGGAAATGATTGTTATGAACTCATTGAAGATGAGTGTGCAAGTGAAAATAATTCCTATGACAGTCTGCATGAGGAGGATTAAGATACAAAAGGTCTCTCTTGCATAACAGATTGTGACTATGAGAGCAGTGCATGCTATGAGGAATCCATTGAACATTAAGATTGTGAAGACAAACCTGTGGATTTTGATCTACAACAAAGGGACACTTGCAGCCTTTATGGAGATCAGGAGGAAGAAAATGTGATAAAAGAAGCAAATTCATTTGATAGTGAACAAGTAACACTTCTAGCTGTAGTTGAGTACCATGAGGGCACATTTGATGAAGAAGAAATTTGTACACCTGAAAATGGTTTTCAAAATTTTTCAAATCCATTGTATGATGAAAAAATAGAAGAAGATCAAAGGATTTTTTTCCAAGCAAATGAATATGAGATCAATGCATCTGAATTGCCACTTTTTGATGATGAAAAAAGTCAAGAATATAGCAGCAGTGGTATGGATGTAGAGGCATGTTCACTCAATAGTGAGCAAAATTTCAGATTTGTTGGCAATGGAGTATCAGAAATACATACATAAGAAAGATTCAAAAAATTCATCCCCAACATTAATTGGTTCAAATGTAAATAAAGATGACTTTGTAAGTCATAAATTGGTGTCATTGCCAACTAGTGACATAAAAGAAACAATTTTTTTTTTCAGATATAATTATCTCAGAAGATGTTGATGTGATGAAATTTTTAGACTTTCAAGTATGGCATTCAAAATGGTGGATTCTTTGTACAGCTGGGAGATCATTTTATAACACATGATAGTGAGAAAAATAATGAGAAATGTTGCATTGAATGTGCATACATATTGTATGTTGAAGATGAAATAGATTTATTACATGATAATGAACTGTAGAGTGGTGAAAGGAACATGAGTCAAGTTGAACACAATGATCTGAGAGTTTTCAATGACAATGACAGGGTAGATTGCATGAATGTTTTCAAGGGGAATTTGATGAACTCAAAAAAAAAAGGTGTATGACAGGGGAAAATAGGGGAAATTATTTTTGGTGGCCTTGTTTCATTAGCTATGGCGTGGTTTTTTCAAAAAACCATATCAGTTCATGATAGGAAAAGGTTTAAGTCTGTTGTTCAATGGATAAAACATTTGGTCTGCTCTCCTTGAGATCTGGATTCTTGCTATGCCCACAGGGGGCATACATCCCTAGATGGAGCCACTGTTGGAACCTTTAAATTTTGCCAAAATTTGAAGGTGCCATGATGAAAAGTTTGATTGTAGCACTCAGAAACACAAGTGTAAAATCTACTCTAGTGACCTACTTTGAAAAATCACGAAATGGAGTTAGTGCAATTTCGAGCAAAATCACTTTGTACATGTGTTCATCTACCATATGTGAGTATCTCCGCCAATTTTCAGCTCTCTACGACCAGTTTTGATAGGGTTTCAAAAGGCCAAATTGAAGGGTCCTGCAAAGGTTTGCTGTCTACATAGTCTTAAATTTGCTGAAATAGCCATCTTTGGAAGCTAGTATTAAGCAGTTGGAAGACTTTCATGAAAAAATGGTTGATGCTCCTTATTCTCCCCACTAAAAACTACCTTCATGCCAATTTGCAAAGCTTCAATACATCATTTGATATTTTTTCAAAATCAAATCCAAACAAATTTTACCCAGTTTGAACAGATACAATTTTTCAAAAATGCCAAATAAGTAACTTTGAACATTGACAGTTTTCAATCTTGATCACCTCATGCCAAATAATTTTACATCCGCACTCCCCTACCATCAATTAACATGCTGGTGTAGTTTTATAGCTT
Source organism: Sequoia sempervirens (assembly GCA_007258455.2). Lineage (NCBI taxonomy): Eukaryota > Viridiplantae > Streptophyta > Pinopsida > Cupressales > Cupressaceae > Sequoia > Sequoia sempervirens. The sequence continues at coordinate 170,188 of VDFB02350705.1, forward strand.
TTGGAGATCATCTGATCAGTTTCCCAAAGCAATTATGAAGGCTACTTGAATTGTCTAATGTCAAAAATCATGATATGAACAAAAGGATAATTCTCAAAGGACTTTCAAACACAAGTGATTAATAGGGTTGGGAGTTCATAGCCCTATTTAAGAATTCCAAATCCAGCGACTCTTTTGATTTTCCCTCCATTTCACCCTGTGGTGTCTCTGGCAAGTTCATCATAGAGAGTATCTTCATAGTATTCATCCAAATAGGGAAAAGTTACTCTTTTGAATCAGATCAGAGGAAATCATGTTTCACTTCCAAATGAAAAGGCACCAATTTCCTGAGGTATACATGTACAATATTGTCAAAGATATGGAATTTGGGGATTTTACCACGAGTTTTAGGCTTGAAGCAAGAAAAGGACCTGGATTTGACAACAAAAGATGCCATTAAAGATGCTTATGGCAATATTGAACTCACTCTGCAACAATGTTTTGGGGATATTTTGTGTAGGAATGCACAAGTTGAGGCTCCAATGCTCAAGGGTAAAATTATAGTACAAATAATTCATGAAATGATGCCAAGATCTCGACTCACTACCAGAGGAATATCTCCTTGAAACCTTGATAGAAGACATGGACCAATAAAGCAAAATTGATGAAGCTCTGTCAGAATGAATAGATGCATTCGAGTGAGACACAATACAACTATATATATCCTGGTTAGCATATCACTTTGAGCCTCAAAATTTGAAGAAGTACAAAATAGATAAGATAGCTCCTACTGCGAAATTCAGGGAGACACTTGACTGAATAAAAAATAATAATTTTTAACCAACCACACAGATGCTAAGGATTACCAACAATAAGATATGATACATTTCGAAGCAAACAAAGTTCTTGTGAAACAGTTAATGTAATGACGGTGGCCAACGCTGGAAAGATATTACTCATAAAGCATTCAAGCATCTCTTCAACAACGTTGTTACATTTCCAACTTTTGTTGCCTAAAATTTAAATCAAAATTGGTGTCCATGTGGCCTGTCCCATTGATGAAAGGATTTTTGTTCTTTTTTGAAGGTGGGATAAGGTAATCAGCCCCCTATATGTTTGTCTACAAAAGAATCGAACCTAGAGGTGATAAAGAAAGTAATGGAGGCATCTTGCGCTGGGCATCTTTGACATCAACTTCATTACAAGTTTGAAGATATTGAATTTTCTATTAGTGGCGCTCTCCAAATTACATTTTACTCTTTTATGTTGGCGTAGCAATCCAAAATTTCCTAACCTCAACACTGCAAAAACAAAATATACTGTTGAGGGGGGCATCAAGCAGTTGCAAAATTAATAAATATACACTATGTGTATGCATCTAACGATCAACTGTGGCAAACCCTCATATGCATGACTTGATGTCGACCACTGTAAAACATTTACTTGATGCTGCCACAGATCATAGAGAAGTAACTAAATGAGATAATGATGAACCGCGCCGTGAATTGGATTCCTAGAGAAGGCACATAAACTACATACCAGATGCATCAAAATTGTTTGAGGGAATTCTATTTTGGCATCAACACCCAAGCTTTAATATATTTAGCTCAAACACATTATGAAGCAAAAGTGTTTACAATGTGAATAGGTGCATTTGGAATTGCTGTTACCATATCTCCAGCACACAAAAGGTGATCTCTTGACATTACCCGCATCACCGCATGAAGACCAAAGAATCATTGCGGTACTACAGCGGTTTCCTGCAGTCCCGCCAACAAACCCTAATACCTATGCGGGTGAGTGGTAAGCACTCCTATGCTCCTGTAGGGGTCCCAAATTTGTGTGCGGTGGTTACGGTGAAGGTGGGAGAAGTGAGTGGAGAATAAAATATAAAGTGGAATATTTTACAAATAGAGATATGTTCAAGTATCGTGTTTCGAAAAGGAAAAATTATTTTGGGGTAATAAATAAAAATGTGTGGGATAAGTAATTTTAAAGAAGAGTGAAAATATTGATTTTGTGAAAACATTTTCACCTAGGGAGAATGGATGATTATTTCACCATGTAAATATAGTGAAGATAAAAATATTGGTAAAATATGAATTTGTAGAGAGGGGAGTAGCGAAAATATTTTCACGGAAATGCAAGTGAAAAAATTATTTTAATATAATCAAATATCTTGCACAAGATAAGAAATGGCTATGATTTTGGAGAATAAATATGAGTGCCGAGTATGTAATTTTTAAAAGTGAAATTTGTGAACTACATTTCACAAGGAAGTTAAAGAATGGGTAATTATTGTATCCAAAGAATATTTCAGGGTTAAATATAATGTGAAAATTGCTAGCAAAAGAAAGATTTGATAATCATTAAGATTATTTTTACGGAGTTCAAAGATCAAAGAGATTAAAATAAAAATATTTTAATTTATTGAAGACAATTAATTAAATAAAGAGTTGCAACGAAAAAATGTGTAAAGGGTCATAACCCTAAAAATACAATGTATATATGTGAGATAAAACTATATAATTAGATTAGATAGGAGAAAGTGATAGGCAAATAGGGATAGATATAATGCTTACATTTCGAATGACCATGATGCATGTATAAATTTTGAAGAAGTCAATGAAAGATACTTGATTTTGCGGCCTAATCTTGGTATTAACTATTTGTTGGAGTTATTCAATTATCTGGTTGTCTCCATTTTAATGCTTCTTTGTTATTTAAATTGATATATCAAGTATATGTTCATTTTATCAATGCACATTTGTTGTGCTTGTGTGATATGATTAATTGGTTTCCCCAGAGGAATTAAACATCCTTCTAGTCAATCACAGTAACCTGGAAGTGTTAATTGGATCAATAAGAAGAACCATATAGTTAGGGTTGTCAATCTATCTCCAAATTTGGTGTTACCTGTGTTCTTGCATAATTTATTCAAATAGGTTCTTTCAAGCAAAGATTAAATCCTTTTGATAAATTATAAGTAACCTAGTTGTGTCAGTTGGATCCATAAGAGGAGTTTGTCAATCATTTGCTTGCATGTTTATACAAGTTATAAACCAATATTAATATGCCAAATAGTTTGAATTACTGCCAAGTGTAAGTCACATATTCTAGATCTTCATTTGACTCCGTATACCCAACAAGGCACTGGTCTTATCCATTTCATCATTTAGTTTTATCCAGTTTATTTTCGAAACCTTACATTTGTTAATTGAACATATTCATAAATTTCATCTTGATACTGCTTATACAATTTATACCAAATAGGTTTGCATCTCTCCACCTCCAATTGCCATTGTGGATAGATTGCTTAAGTAGGAAAAACACAATTTAAGTCTACTCCATTTGCATAGGTATACCCGCCTAGGTTTGGTAGAGCCTCAAGAGAAGAAGGTTCAAATACATCATTGGGCCTTTTACGTTAGCCTAAAACGTACCAAGAGCTTGGCAACCTCTTGTGGTTTCAAACCAATGTATTTGAGAACTAACAGGAAGGATGTTACTATTTTACAAATATCTCTACCTTTACAATAATTTGGCTCAAAACAAAATTCAAATTGGCCCTATTAGGTTTTTAAACTCTACAAGGATCTTATGTTTTTGCCTAATTTGAGACATTGTCAAGAGTCGAGTTTAAAAATGGATTTTGGATTTTGAATCTTTATACTAAGTGTCCATTTAGGGATAAAAACTCAAAGAATCACCATCCTATCGGGGATCAGGATCCGAAAAGGATTTTGGACCTTTTCTAGAAATGTCTGTTCAAGTTTTGAAAACCTAAACGGTTGTAGATACTAATCGTTCATTATGGTTTGATTGGGGCTAGAAGTATTGAATGGACCTTTATCATAGAAGAATCAAGATTTAAAATGGATTAGGGACCCTTTTAGAATATATCTATTTGAGACTAAAGATCCCAAAAGGATGCATTACGGGGATCGGGTCCGAGAATAAATTTTTGCTCAAGGCCCTTTTAAGGTTGCATCATTTTTGATGTTTTTAGACCCAAAAGGATGTACAAGTAATTAGGGCACATATTGATCCAAGAATTTCATGAAGGGGATCTCGTGGGGGAAGGAGTCAAAAAAGGATATTGGATCACTCTTCAATTAAACGAACCATTGCATGTCGAGATCTAAATTAGAACTATAAAAGAGGGTAAATCCACCTCAATCTTGCAAATTCATCAAACCCTGAACCAAGGCTGACTTAGGAGAAAAACCAGGCCCCAAATGGGACCACAAGATCAATAGACTAAAACCCTAGGACCTAGAGCACAAACCAAAAGTAGAAAATAGACAAGAGATCAAAAGAAAACCCAAAAAAAAGATAATGAATGACAAAAACAAATGAAACACGTAGAAAAACAAAATGAGAAAGCAAAAAAAACAAGGAAAACCAACCTAGAATCAATGCAGGGAGAAAAAATCTTATCAGATTTAGAGTAGAATGATAAAATCCTCTTTCACTTCTAGCCTTGGTGCACTCATGATTTGCATGAATATTAGATTGAAATTATGAGCTTAAATGATCATTCAAAATCTTCACAAACCTCTGCACATGTATGGAGAGATTTTCCATTAATGAGATATATGAGCGAGGTTTCAAGACAAAAACAGACAAAGCAAACATGTGTGCACTTGTGATTTGAATTTGAGCTTGATTTTGGTGGACAAAGCTACTTAGGGTGCTCTTGTCTGGAGATTTGAAATTGAAATTTGCTTTCACAATCCTCAGGTCTTCGATTTGAGGCTTCTTCCTTTCGGATCTCATTGTCAAATATTCATCTGTTACTGAGATAATTATTTTTGTATCTTGTCAAGTTGTAAGGTTTGAATGCATCAATGAACATATAGTCTTCAATATTCCTCCAATCTTCTTTAGATTTGTAATATGCACACTCAAAGAGAGGAAGAGCTATGCCATATAGGGGCTTGCCTCAATCAAACCGCATGTTGGTATTTCTATCTCCATAATGGAAAAATTGATGAAAAAGATTATCCTTTTGAGGGATAAAGGCTAAATGATAATAAATTAATGAATCAACAATTGGCTACAACTCACCACTCATATTTCTTTGAAGGAATAAAGTCATACACACCACTTCAAGGCTTGATTACAATTTGGCTTGTATTGATTTGAATACCTACAAGCATTAATACTTACAAACAAAATGTATGCATAAACATGAAAAAACTCACATAAAACTTGACATGATGCTTTAATGATGAAATGTTGTAAGAATTCTATAAATTCTGCTCTTGACTGCTATTGACTTAATCTTGAAGTATAATAATTGCTCACAAAAGTGCTTGATAGTTCTCGTTCCTTGAAATTGTGAAAATATTATATACTTATATGCAATTAATCTAATTTTTTGCAAGTTAATCCCAATAACCGATATTTAGGATTTGAAATTCAAATAATAAATTTCCAACCTCAACATATTAAAATTTGGGGCCATTTTAAGGGGACAAGGCCGCCAAGGGTACCCTTGTCCAAACCCACTTTCTCATGATATAAATTATTAAGGGTAAAATATTAAATGCCTATTTTGGTTTTTCACATTTAATTTCTCGATAAATGATAAAAATGGGTCATGGAATGCATAATTTAGGAAATTAGGAGCACAATTAGGTCCAAGCACATAGGAGGGAGAAAAATCTAGAGTGAAATTATTAAGGATGACAATTTACGATACCACAGTTTCTATTATCTATTCCAATACCATTTGACCTTGAGGTTGAATAAACGGATGTGAAAACAAATTTCTTTCATGGTGATTTGAAAGAAGAGATTTATGTCACAACTAGAGAACTACATTGAAAAAGATAAAGAACATTTAGTTTGTAAGTTGAAGAAATCTTTGTATGGTCTTAATGTAAGGAAGCTAAGGTAGCGAAACAACTTCCTACAGTAATCTTGAGAGGAGAATAATGCAAAATTTTTATAGATCTTTAACGGTTACAAAAACTTAAACATAAATAGACACAAATATTATGCATACCACAACATAGTTATTTACATGGGGAAAACCCTTTCGGGAGAAAAACCCCACACTCTAAAAGCCAACCAATATATTATTCAAAAATCACAAAGATTACAATATACTTGCAGAGCAAGCTTCTCATAGGAGTATCACCACTCAGAGATCCAGAGACAACATGACTGCTATTAGACTCTTAGAATACATCACAATACAACACCCTCATAATAGGGTTTCCTTCTAGGGCAAGTCAAGCTAAAAAATTATCGGTCATCAGATATGAGACATAATGATGAATGGTCCAGATTTACAATAATAAAATATAAATAAAATTTTCCTTTCAAGGGTGCTATCCCCGAGCCCCTGCCAGGGAGTGTGCCCCTAGACCCCATTCAGGAGGATTATCCCCTCAGACCCCTCGTGGGGAGGAGGGGATCCCTCCCATGCCCCCCTTGTCGTCGTCAGATGAGCAGTACCTTATGTATCAACAATAACTTATATTTTTTATAAGGAAAAATAGGTTTTGAAGGGACCTCAAAACCATTTACAAAGGCGAAAAGTTGCAAGAAAGACTAAGCCTAGAGAGCCCGCAACCCAAAAAAACCAAAATGCTGACAACAAAAATTAACAAAGAAACCCGTCAGCAACCTAAAAGCAAAACATCAACAACAAGGCTGATCAAGCAAAAGAGACAAAATAACTACAAAATCTTTTCTAGAACATTAACCGAGGCCAAATTTTCCTCAATGACCTCCTTGTGCATCTCCATAACATCCTTGAGCTCTTCAAATGAAATGGCAGCCCACTTCTTGGTCTTGCTCCTCATTCTCAAACACGAACCAACATCCACATCCTTTTCCATACCTAGAGTAGGATCCCCATTCTTCTCCACCAGGTTCGAGCAATTCACATCCTCCATTGTTTTCTCAATATCACCCAACTGCAGGGGTTTACCAGTCCATTTCAAGCCTTTCTCATTTAAAACAGAGAGTCCCTTAGTAGTTGAATTCAAGGAATTATTGCTAATATTCACCACGGTCTTCAAATCATCTGACAACTTGCTAATTCTGTCCTCTATGTTAACGAATCTCTCCTCAAAAGTCTTATGAACCACCAATTCCAAAGAAGAAATCCTCTCCTCATGAGTAATACCAAGGCGATCAACATCCACAAAAATTTTATCAAGCATTTAAAATTCATGGTTTTGACCTTACCTTTAATCGCCCATTCCTTCAGATTGCTATGGACCAACGCCACACAAACATCTTGCCAATTTTTTACCTAGACATTGAGCTCCTTAACTTCTGAGAACAACCATTTAACTAGGGAAAGCAAGTTACATGTTCCATCCTCAGCCATGCTAGAAAACATGCCCATATTGACCTCATCCCAATTAACAAGAGGCTCAACTTTTGAATCAAAATTCTGAACATGGTATTCTCGACGCTCCTCATTATCCTCCTTTTCATCCTCAGCAGGGGAATCCTCTACTTCAACCACTTCAACTTTAACCCGGTGGTTATCTGGTATGTTTTCCAAGTCAGCCAAGACTTCTAGTTGCACCACCTTCACAACCCTCGCTTTAACCTGCATTGTGCTAAAAGGAGAGTCAAGAGGAACTTGGTTAGGGAAAACCCCCTTAGAACACTGGAAACCCTCAATCCCCTGTACATTAATATACATAGGCTGCACAGACCTGGGGAGGTTTTTACCAACACTAAGACTATCCTCCACAACAAGGGAGCTCGCCACAACACCCACTTTATTAGGGCCATGAGAAGGATTTTCACCAACTATGGGGGAGCTCTCCACAACACCCACCTTACCAGGGCTCAAAGAAGTTTTATCACCAGAAACAGGGTCCTCCACGACCTCCACCTTCCTCTTGATAGAAGAATTTTCTTTCTTGGGGCACTTATTCTTCCCCTTTGCGCTCTTCTTCCTAGACGACACCACAACTTCCTTCAAATCAATATATGTTTGATATCCCTTTGACCAAGCTTCAAAAGATTCAAACCCCTCCTCAAACTCACCATCCTCAACCGACATCTCTTCAAAATCCTCATCCTCATCCTCAAAATTCCCTTCCCATTTTTCTGTAGAATCACCAGTCTCATAGCCAAAAGTTTTAACACCCTTTTTGCGGGCTGGTGTTGTAGGAGAAATTGGGATTAACTTCATGTTTATGTGAACAAACATGAGACTCATAAGGCCTTCATGGAGAATGACCTTCTTAGGGTTCTTCTAATGGTCCTCAATACTATTCTCCATAGACAACATAAGATAAAAAGGAAATGAAACCAACACCTTATGACATAAATGATTGAAAAGCATAAAGTGGTAGCTACAAACAACATAAAACCTACCCTCCAAGGTGAAGAAATGCATAATTTCTAGAACTAGATCCCTCCAAAGTGATTTGAGAGACATGTAGGCATACCCACCACTCCCAACTTCCCTGAGCTTCTTCTTCTCATCAAATTTAAATAAATTTGCAAAGGATTTCTTAGCCACACCTCTATCTCTGTAGAATTTCCTCCCAGTGGAAGGAAGCCCAATTACCTCTACCACAAAATCCTCATTAATATTGAACTCCACGCCTTTGTAACACAAAACCCTACTACTCCACCCTTTAACAAAAACCTCTGTCACTTCCGAGTTTGAGCCTTGGAGCTTTAACAAATAAGGGGTAACCCCACCCATTTCTAGACGCTACCACATAGTTTCATTACTTTGGAACTCCTCACAAGAGCTCAACTCCAATTTGCAATGAGCTCCACTCATGGCGGCATGCAGCGAACAAGAAACCGACATCACCTTAATTTTCTGCAAAGAAAAAATTAGGCAGACTAACCACAAAACAATGCAAATAAGACCCACAAAGCGTGTGAGTTTGCCATACAAAGTACTACCAAACCTATGCAGCCAGGCCATAATATCTCAGAAATCTAAATGGCAATTATGAGAAGAGCAGGGCCAAGACTCAACGTGCATAAACCAACTCAAAATAATAACAAAGAGCCTTTCCTTTGTCTTGACCACCTTAATAACATGACACCTGGTCATTATTGGAAATGATTTTAAGGTTAAGTGGTAACGATTCAAATTTATCCCAATTATTTTGAGCCACCACTCTCGAATTAGCTAACCCATCAGCCAACAAGTTAGCTTCCCTAAACACATGTGTGATTCTTATCTCATCAAAAGAATTAATGATGGAAAGTGAATCATTAATGAGTCAGGAAATAGTCCACGAAGGAGGAAACTTCAACAAAAGACACTTTATAATATTAAGTGAGTCCCCTTCAAGCCAAAGTTTGGAGACCCTTGAATTTTTTTCCAACATGAGGCCATGACAAGCTATAGCTGCCTCTGCATAGTGGTTTGTCTAGGTTCCCAAAGGGAGCACCACAACAGAGACAAACCTACCATTCTCATCACTTAACACTCCCCCACAACCTGTAGGACCCAAATTTCCCTTAGACACTCCATCAAAGTTAACTTTAAACCAACCAGAAGAGGGAGCCATCCACTGAACCCCCTCCCTAGATTCTTTTATCTTCTTCACCGGATTAGAGAGGTCACAAGAGAGATTCCATCTTTTTCCCACAAGCAAATCATAAGGAGAAACAACCACCTTGAGATTAAATGAAGGGATCACCAAGAATTCAGAAAGGAAATTTTCCTTGATAGCATCACATATTTTAAAGGCCAACCGAGAAGGCGCCAGTTCCAGTTGACAAAAAACACGATTGTTGCATTCCTTCCAAACTCCCTAGGCCACATGTGGCAAGATAAGAGACCTCAACATAGAGAGATTCAGATTAAGAGAAGGAGCCACCCAATGTAACTATAATTTAGCAAAAGAGACAGGAAACACCCAAGCTAAATCCCACAACTGAAAAATATGAGCCCACACATCCCAAGTATAACTGTAGCCAGTCACCAGATGAAAACAATCCTCAACAAGTTCTTTACATAAGAAACACCTATTTGGTAGAGACATTCCCCTTTTCACAAGATTATTTAGAGTTAAGATCTTGTCTTGACACATAAGCCAGATGAAAATATTAATCTTAGAAAGAAGCTTCCCATTCCAAAAACGACCCCAAAAATGAGGGGGACCAACCAACCGATTCTAAAAAGAGAAGGCCGAAGAAACAAAAAACTTGCCATTGGGGGTCAACCGCCAAATCACATAATCATCAGAAGAATCAACAGGGATATGAATCATGGAAAAAAACACAAAGAGGGGCTTCAAATCCCTATTCACTAAATCAAATCTGATCCAACTACCCTGAAGGATATAATCAGCCACAAAAACACCCCATTCCCTAATACAAAAATATTTGAAAGGGGCTGCCCAAGGTTCATCCTTCAAGGGACCATGCCCAATCCACCAATCGTCCCAGAACAAGATCCTTCTACCATTACCAAAGACCCATCGCAAACCAACAACCACAGTCGAACGAGCACAGAGCATAAAGTTCCAGAGGACAGACCCTTGAGGAGGAACAAAATTCTCCTTGAACAAATCTCTAAACTTATCCACTCCCCTCAAATATTTAGAAAAGTAGATCGCCAACCATTCTTTATCACTCACAAGCAAGTTCCATAATTGTTTTGCCATAAGGGATGAATTAAATTCTTTCAGCTTGCGTAGGCCTAAACCACCTTGGATTTTTTATCTGCAAACCTCCTCCCAGTACAAGTGTAATATTTTCTTCTCCTCCACCCCAAACCACAAGAATCTTTTATGAATGCCCTCAATCTTCTGGGAATTTGGAACAAGCTAAGGGCATAAACCAAAAAATTCTGTAAAGTCGACCTTATTAACTGAATTTTACTTGCTTGGCTAAGTAGGGCACCGTTCCAACCAGCAAGCTTTGAATTAAACTTATCAATGATACTATTCCAAAAGGAATAAAAAATAGGTTGAGGGGATTTCCCCAATACCATATTCAAGAATACTAGCAATCTTCAATTGACGATGCTCCAGAGTATTAAGAAATAGAAGAAATACTTTTAGGAAAACTCACCTTTTGATCTGAAGCCACCTCATATTGCTGAAGAATAAGAAAAATAGATTTAGCCGTAGAAACAGAAGCCTTCGCAAGAATAACGTCATCAACAAATTGTTGATGGGAGCAACAAAGCTAGAGCGAGGAAGGATAAAGACCTTTGAAGGCCCCATTAGACATCGCCTAAAGAAGATACTTGCCCAAAGATTCCACCATAATGATAAAAAGAAAGGGGGAAATAAGATCCCCTTGCCGAAGACCACGGGAACTTCTAAAAAAGGCTGAGGGTGACCCATTGATAAGCACCACAAAAGAAGGAGATGAGATTAATTTCCACACCAATTGCAAAACCCGGTTTGAAAAACCAAACGCCTTGAGAATGCTATTGAGGAAGTGCCAATTCACCCGATCGTAAGCTTTGACCAAATCAAGCTTCAAAATAAGCCCAAGCTTTTTATTCACTTTAAGAGAGTGAATGTTTTCATGCACCGTAAAAATAGAATCCAAAATCTGCCTTCCCAACACAAAACCATTCTGCTGAGGCGAGATAATCGTAGAAAGCACCCTTTGCAACCTAGAAGCAAGCACCTTTGAGAAAATATTATAAATGGAATTACAAAGACTAATAGGCCTGAAATCACCAAAGAGCTCAGCCCTAGGCTTCTTAGGGATTAACACTATAAACGTGGAATTCAATTTCTTAAGAAGCTACCTACTCCCAAAGAATTCTTTGGTGGCATTGAGAAAATCCTTTGAAATTATCTCCCAATAAGACTGAAAGAATAACATAGGGAACCCATCAGGCCCCGAAGATTTATTTCCTTCAAAAGAAAACACTGCCTTTCTGATCCCCTCATTTGATGGAATACCAGTCAAGACCCTATTTTCCTCCTCTGACACCAAGTTAGGGATAAAATTCAGGAAGCCCTATTGGAAAATAGGATCTAGAGGACGATCCTCCAAGAGAAGGTCCTTAAAGAAAGATTGAGCCACAAATCTTATGTCATCATCCTCTTCAAGAGAAGAATTATTCACAATAATTATAGAAATCCTATTAGAGGATCTATGCTTCAAAGTAGTAAGATGGAAGAAACAAGTATTTTTATCACCACTTCGAAGCCAAATAGCTCTAGACCTCTGCTTCCAAAACTCCTCCTCCCTAGCCACAATATTATGCAAACTATCTAAAACAACACTTTCCTCTTGAAGAAGAGAGGAATTAGACCTAGAAGCCTACATTCTTTGTTGCACAATATCCAGTTTAGCCTTAAGCTTCAATTTTTCCTCAAAAATGTTACCAAAAGAGGCCTTATTCCACTTAATTGAGTTCTGCTTAACAAAAGCAAGCTTCTTAGCAACTTTATACATGGCAGACCCATCAACATTAATATTCCACCACTCAAAATTTTTTGAATGCAAGTCCAGGTGGTTAGTCCACATCTTCTCAAACCTGAATGGAAAAGCCTTTTTACGACTAAAGGGTTCAACATTCAAGGATATAGGAAAACGATTCGATCCAAGCCTAGTAAGAGCAGAAAGGGAACATGCATAAAATTGCAACCAATCAGGAGAAATAAGAGCTTGATCCAACTTGACCTGAATAAGAGCATCCCCCGTACGCCTATTGGACCAAGTATAGGATGCCCCTCCCAGATCCAAATCCAACAAAATATTATCATTGATGGAATTCATGAGATCAAGATGACTGTCATCAGCCACTTGAGATCCCCCAAACTTATCAACATCATTCAACGGGGTATTAAAATCCCCCATCACCTGCCAGTTTTGAAAAGAGAATTGAGCCTTAAAAGTGTTCAAACTTGCCCAAAAAAGCTTACGAGAGCTTTTTGCATTTGGAGCATAGATATTCGACAAAACCCAAGAGAACTTCTCCCTAAAGCAAAAAAATGACATAGCAACATGATTCTCAAAAGAAAACAAGTCAGATCCAACAACCACCTTAGGATTCCAAAATGTTGCCACCCCATCGGAAGCACCATTAGAATCAACAACATGACAACCACAATTCTTAAAAAACCTGTTCTTAATTCTATCAACCTTCTCCACACTCATCTTAGTTTCTTGAATCAAAATTATATCAGGCCGATGATCTCTCACAATGTTTGTAAGAAGATCCTATTTATGAGGATTATTTAATCCTCTTATATTCCAAGAGAGGATCTTCATAAAAGATTTTGCGAGGGACCATTCAGGCCCATCTCCAGCAGAGTAATCTGCGTGCCATCAACAATATCACATTTTCTTTCCCTCTCCCTCACTTTTTGCAAAGAAGGTCTTCCTCTACCCCTTGGCTCCAAACCACAATCCAAATTCAGATGGTTCCTTGTAGCCATCCCCACAACAGAGGGGTTCGACTTGTTATTACGAGACTTGGAAGCATAATGAACATAATTCCATGGCTCCTCTTCCTGAGGCGCATAGGTAGAGCATTCAATGACAGAAGAGTTCAACACCAAATTCTCTGAAACTGAATCCACCAATGGCTCAACAAAGGAAAAATCCTCTTTGACCACAACTAGATCCATCGGCAGGGGAATTGATACTTCCTCCTTGGAAATTAAAAACAACTCCTTAGAGACCATCTTCAACGAGGTCACCTTCTTAGGCTTAGCAACCACCAAAGCCAGCGAATCGACACGAACCTCCTCCACCGGATTGTCAACACTCTCATCAACACACGAGGCCTTCACCTCACCCTCCACAAGAGGAGCATCCTCAACATGGCAGGGTAGAACCAAAGAAACAACATGATCCTTCACAACTGAGGCACCAAGAGGTAGACCCTCAGAAACCACCTCCTCCAAAGGCTCAACAAAGCTCGTTTCAACCCTAGAAACATGGCGTTTCCCAACCTCCTTCCAAACTTTAGCCTCCTTTTGAGAGACCAAATTCTTTTGAGGAGGAACCACAGGCTTCAAAGGACACTTCTTCGCCCAATGCCCCACCTTCTTGCAGTGGAAGTAGGAAAAAGGGATAGACTCAAACTCAATCGCCTGCTCCTACTCTCCCAACTTAGAGTTTATCTTTATCATCGAAGGAAGATCTGTGGCCTGGTCTAGAATCACACATAGTCACGCATAAATAAGCCTACGCCTTGATGCAGTAAGATTATCAATAGAAAGAAAATGTCCAAAAGTAGACGCAACCCATTTAAAGACCTATTCATCCTAGAATTCAAGAGGAAACCTGAGCAAGTGAACCCACACCAGAGCTGAGTCAAAGGAACAAGAGTTCAGGGAGAAACCTGCCTCCGATTTCTTCAACACTAGAGTAGATTTTCCAATAAGCCACACACCCCCACCAAAACCTTCAACAGATCTTCATCACAAATGAAAGAAAATGAGAAGAAGCCCTTTGCAAGGGCCACTACCTCAACCTGGCCTTTTAGATGCCACTGATTTCTAGCCAGCATAGAAACCATTTCAATATTAGGATGAGGTCCCAAAAACTTACCAACCAACGACTACTCCATGGAAAGAATGCCCTTATCAATAATACAATTTGACATAGAGACAAAATAATTGCTAGTTGACAGGTTGCCAAAGAAGTCCATCGGCAGTAAGGAGCTTTTCTCCTTAAGCTTAACACCAAACAAATTTGACCATGCCTTACCATCCACTGAGGACACATCAAGCTTAGCAACTTTAGGAACGATAGCTGCCTCGAGAGCCATAGAAATAGACCCCACCTCATCTAGGGAAGTACCATCTGGACCCAGACCGCTAGAGGGAGAAATAACATGTGAGACACCCAATAGAAAGGACCCACAAGATGTCCCATCCAAAAGACAACCATCAACCAACCTCCCAATGTCAACCTGACCTCCGCCGTTAACGCCAGACCCTGGAGCAGAGTTTCTCGCCTTACCAAAATTTAAAAAATCTTGACCTCCATTCGAAATCACCGCTGCAACTCCTCTTGACAACACACCCATCTCTAAAGTCTCCTCCAATAATAACTTATGTTATTGCAAGGTTGAGATACATTTTCTCAACACTTAAGCAATCTCCTAAGAAGTACTAAAAAATGATGTATTTGTGTCAAGGGATTGAGAGTTTTGAGCCAAATTAGATAATTGCATCTATTATAAGATGGATGATGATAGTTTCCTTATTCAGTAACAAAGACATGGTTTATGAATTAAATTCTTAGCTTTCAACATATTTTGAGATGGACTTAGTAGTGGCAAGGTTCATCTTGGGGGTGAAGATTAGAAGAGATAAAACTAATATAAAGCTTTGGTTGGGCTAGAGTAATTATGTGAACTCAATGTTGGAGAGATTCAACATGTCAGCTTGTAGGACTTTGTTTTTCCTATTTTAGTGAGGATTAAAAATCTATTGGGAAATTGATGCTTAAATTTTCCTACTGAGATAGAGGAAATGGATAGAGTACCTTATTCTAGTGATGTTGGCAACTTAATGCATGCCATGGTTTGTGCAAAACTAGACATTGCCTAAGTAGTGAGAGCCTTTAGCTATTTCATGACTAATCTTGGATTAGTACATTGAGATGTAGTGAAGATGGTCAAGATTGGGTATTTTTGAGGTACCTCTAAGTACTCTATTTATTATTATAGAAATTCTACAAGGAATTAATACTCAATGATTATTCATGAATTCGTGGATTCAGATTGGGTTAGAGATGTTGACACTAAAATTTCAACCAATGGATATATTTTCATTATGTTTGGTGTTGCTATCAATTGGATGAGTAAGTGATAGGTTGTGGTCATTTTTTTACTATAGAAGTATAGTACATGGTAGCTAGTCATGCTTGTAAGGAAGCCATTTATCTTAAGTGGTGTTTAGATGTAAGGTCAAGTCCTAGAGTTATTATAGTTCAATCTGATAGTTAGAGTGCCATATGTTTGGCAAATCTAAGCTAACCTTTCATGAGAGGATGAAGCATATTAATGTACAATGCCATTTTTTATGACATAGTAGAGGATGGAAGGGTGATGCTGGAGAAAGTTGAAACTTTGCAATTTTTTGTAGATGCATTGACGAAGCTAGTGAGCATAATTGTTTTAGGTGGTGTTATGAGTTTATGAGTCTCTCAACCTCTACTAATTTATAAGTTTTGGTACTCTCTTTTCTCTTACAAGGTTTTTGACAAGTGGGAGAATATTGGGAAAGGTCTCTCAACCTTGCTTCTAATGTTGAGTATACGAAGAATATAGTTTTTGAACCATGAAACATAAAAGTTTAATTTTAGGCCATAAATTTTATTTTTGGGAAAACCATACTTTTAGCTTGTTTAGCATTGATTCTTGGGATTTGGGTGTTGGATTTTTAACTAATTATTTGGGCACCACTTTTTTTGGTGGTTTTAGCTCATTTTTTGGTACTTTCCTTAATAGTTTTGCATACTTCTATTTATAGGAATGTTGAGCCGAAGATATTGATAGTGAGTTTATAACCATTATTATGCTACCTAAAATACTCTAGATCTATGATTGGTGATACTCTTGCAAAGTTTTTATCTACAAGTGTATTATAACTATGTTTAGATTACTGAATAATACATTGGTTACTTTGGTTTGTGTTATGATATGATTTTGTTTATGCTTTATATGTATTTCTCTTTTATCTAATTATAAAGATCTATAATTTGTGCAATACTCTCCTTTTAGATTAGTTTAGAAAGTATTTCGATGTACCTTGATTCATTTTAGTTTCCTCAAGAAATATTGAATCACTTCATGGTTATTTCATGGGGCTAGTAAAAACCATCTACCATATGTTGGAGAAGCCAGTATTTGAAAGCACAATATAACCTTCCATTTAGTGAAACACAAGAAGCACAAATAAGATATCTATCATATAATGGGAGTTTGTAAAATGTACATAAAGACCTTGTATCTATAAGCAAGGTAGAGGAGGTAAGAAGGTAGAACACAATGACTGGCTACCCCTCCAAAGATGAAACACTTCTCTAGCTCAAATGGATGTGTGCTAGCAAATGACAAGTATGCATGTACTAGGTGTTTCAAATGATGAGGACACATGCTTCAACTGCATGAGGTGAGACAAAGACATAAAAAAGGCTAAGTAAACTTAAGCTAAGTGTGATTAAGTCAATCCTAAAAAGGTGATATCCTAACTAGATATGTAAAGATACTATTTACACTAACACCATAGATATCCTAGAACTTATGCTGATATGCCTATAGTTGTATTGATGGATTGAATTTTTTTTGCAACTTTCTAATTATGCATTAGATTTTAGATTGATGAATAGTAGAAATAACTTGTCTTTGAATTTTATTTTTTATTTTTGACCATATCATAAGATAATTTTGTGAAAAAAATGACAACTTTCTCTATAGCTTGTCCATGTGTTTATTTTCCTAGTGATAAAATTAATGTGAGATATCAAACATTTCAATGATGTTGCAAGAACTTGTCAATGTGTGCTTATGGAATTAGAATTTTTAACATTTCTATCAATATTTGGAGCTCAATTTTATTATTTTCATTTTTCGCTAAATTTTTTTCTTATGTTTCAAGAGGATGCATTTATGTAGTGTAGGAGTTTGTAGGTTATGTTCCTTTGCATCATTGTATTCATGCATTTGATAAAATTGAGGGTATTAATTTATTGAAGAGAAAAATTCAACAAATCAAATTGAATGCAAGAAAAAAACTAATCTTAACTAAAATTAACAAAAAAATGATATAAATTACCTCCTGCATGTCAAGGAATTATTGAAAAGGTGGAGATGGCTTAGATTCAACTTAGAATCATTCTTGTGTTTTTCCTTTCTTGTATTTTGTTGTCAACTGAGAAAATAAAATGAGAAAAGACAACTCTTAGGTGTTATTTATTTTTTGTTCAATGACAGTTAGAACACATTCACATTATAACTTGAGCATGTTTAGGTTTAGATTAACCAAACCTAAACACACTTGTATTATGATGCAAACGAGTCCTAACTCACTTGCATTATAAAATGATCATGTTATATTTTATAACATGAGTGCATGATCTTTTATTTTGGGCCTCTAAATTTTTTTGGCCACTTTTTGGTCCCCATCTTTGTGCACATCCTTGTAAGATTAATGCTCCTAGACCCTCCAACAAGCCTACCTAAATGGATAAATCAATAATTACTAATAATAAGACAATAAAAAAAATATTAACATTCAAATAACACATGTAATAAATGGAATACATTTTATATGGCCAAGCAATCAAAGTTCTTACTAAATCAAATTAAGTTAATCAACCTTTATGTAGATATAACCATAAATCATGGTTTGAAGAACCCATTAAATTGTTGGTGAACAATTAAAAATAAGAAAAAAGTGGTAAGAGTTAACTAGAATAACAATTCATAATTTTTGTTTTTGAATAGACACAATTCACTAGGTATTAGGGAAAACTACTAGAAATGTTCAATGGACCATTAGAATGAATAGGATATGTGTATAAGACTACAATTGTAAAAATATAAGAAAATGTAGACTAAGCAAAATGAGGTAGTTTTACTAACGTCAAATGAAAATGTTGTTTGTTGAATGCTAAGATTGAGATAATACTCATATATTAACATATCCATGTCATTTCCCATTTACTTTTTTTGTTTACTTTGATGAAAATATATTAATGACAAGTGGTATACTCATATGTTAAGCTTGACTCATGATCGTACTTCCATTCATATTTATTCCACTTTTATTAACACCATTTTCTATACATTCATGAATTAAAATCATCAAACTACACTTCTATTCACAATTACTACTGTAACTTCCTTCTCTGCTTCAATTATTTTTAAATAAAAAATAAAAATATTATATTACATTTTAATCTATATAACTGGCATGTTCCTATGAACACAACAATATGTCCTTGTAACAGTGCAAAAGCTAATAAATAACTAAATTTTAAAGTGATGATTGGTGATTGATTTTTGTATTTCATAATTTTTTTATTCTTTGAACTTTTCACCGCCATCCCACCTCAACTGGTACCCAATAGATCAGAAATCATATCCATTAGGTGCACGACCATTAATACCATAAAGCTGGAAAGCTCATACACCCAATCAAACCAGCCCAATACTGAAAGCGATCTGGGCAGAAAGTGACCTTGAAAAGATAGGACCAATTTATATGAGGGAAACGAAGTACCGATTCATTTCTTCTAGCAAAGTGGCTTGCTTATTCTCTCTTAATAGCACAAGGACATTGAACTACAAAAAAATGGCTCACAATTAGCTAAATACCAGCGTAGAATAAAGCATTTGAATAGCAAAATATTCTCTTTGGCTGTCTTTTTATCTGGTTTACTTAATGTGTATTCAATTTAACACTAACATAATGCATAATTTCATGGTTGGCTTGATAAGGCTGCCTGCACGGGCTATGCAGAAACAGGATACTAGTTGCCACGTTTCAATAGCAGATTCTACATATCTCATGTCATATTCAAAAATTGAAAAAAAAACAAAAAAAAAGCTTTGAAACTTGGGAAGCTGGTTAAGGTGAAAACAACAGTGCTCTTTTTAAGGTCACATCGACCTGACTTGAACTCATGACTATGGAGCTTCCACGTCTTGTGTAATAAGCCCATCGTCTTGTGTGGCCCTCATAACAAAGGACGGGTTTCTTTCCATTACGACTCTGCAATTAGGCCACCTATTAAAATCAGTTCCACGATTTAACAGTTTACTAGTACATTCCTTTATTGATGGTCACCATATTGTGGAAGAAACATTTACACGTCCATGCTCGGTAGTCTATAAAATGGCCTCTCTTAGAAGAGTATTAACATTCATGCTTTAGACCACCATGTCAACTTCTTTTTGGGAGGTGCAGTTATCATGAGCAAGAATAACTTGGAAGAAGCGTCAATGGGCTTGTTTTCCAATTACCAACTGGGGAGATTCAAGCTATCTCACAGGTGTGAAGTGATTGAGAGATGTAAAGTCTTTGGAATAATTGAAGTATAGAAGACTTTTAATATCTTTTCAGCTACTTGTGGTTTGTTAGAATAATGAAAAGTGGGTTTAGTTTTCATAAGATTGCTTATAAGACTTTTTGATCTGAAGTCCCCGGGTGATTAGTGAGGACAACATATCAAACAGACGGTTGAATGCTTCTTATAATGACATTCTGATTCTTATTTACAATATGTGTTTTGGTTTAAAGTTTAAATCAAGTTGTGATCACAACTAATATAGTTAATTACACAGTGGGCAGATTTTAAAGAATATGTGTTTCATATTCTATTTTATTTTAAGTTAGCCAACTTATATATTCTGTAGTTGAATTGGATGTGTAATTTTGGCAATATTGTTAGCATTAAGATCTGTGGTTCACAATATTGTTTTTCTTTTGCACCTCCTTATTTTTGATCTGATTAAAATGGCATTTGTGTTCATGGTGGGAGAACTGTTGAAGCGCTTTAAAAAGTTCATAGTGTTTTTTGTTTTCAGGATTGTATTGGCTCCTATGACCAGATGCAGAGCATTGGATCACCTTCCGCAGTCAGCTCACATAGAGTTTTACTGCCAGAGAGCAACAAAGGGAGGCTTCCTCATCACAGAGGGTGTTGGTGTAGCGGATAATGCCTTTGGGTATGATTTGTTAACTGATTTACATAAGAATCTGAGCAGGGTTATAGTAATGTTAGTGGTAGTCTTTATTATGGTTATCCATGGTGTTCAATTACAGTGGCCACAATTTTCTATATTTAAAAATAGAGGTTTCAACTATTTTGGTTTGACTATATATACTTATTTTCTTCATTAAAGTTCGGATTACATTCTATGATCTATTATCAGGATGAAATAGTTAGGAAAAAAACTAGATTATGAAGTGTGATCTGAAATGTAAAAATTACATGATCCAAGCCATGTACTGTGAAAATTTCTTGTCTTAAAGATGTTTCAACTTTTGAGGTCACAGCAGAGCCACCAGGTCTCCTAGACCATATTGGGGGATCAATAGAACATTATACATTACCTTTGACATCGTGTTTTCTATCATTTAGATATAGACCCTTTGATAAAGCTGGTGGTAAATAAAGTCTTGACAATTAATCTAATGGTACTCTGTTTTTCTTATAAAAGAAAACTTGAGTATATGTACTGGATTCTACCATTAATGTTTTGTACACACAAGAAAACTTCAATGTGTTTGTGGGATTCTGCCGCTAACAATTTATAGTTTCTACTGTTTGCAGATTTCCACACTGTCCTGGAATATATACAGAAGAGCAGGTGGAAGCCTGGAAACCTGTAGCGAAGGCTGTTCATGACAAGGGTGGTTTAATTTTCTGTCAGCTTTGGCATGTCGGTAGAGCTTCCCATACCTGTAAGACATTGCTGCTATTTTTTAATATGGTTGAGTGAAACAATTCGTGCATTGTAATATTTTCTGTTCAATAGTAAATTTTTCTAGAATTCGCCCTTCATTAAATTCTCGTCTTTTGAACTCCTGAGCCTAATATCATTTGAGCTTAAAAGAGTGCTTTTTAAGAGTTTATAGACCTAAAAGTCAGAGACTGTTAACATTATCAATCATTCCACACCTAATACTTAGGTAGTTTCTCTTGCACAATTAAAATAGATACAGAAATCAGCTTTTGACAATATTTTCTGTGCCTAATTATTAGCAGTCAGTATCATGAGCAACACGAGTTGTTGACATTCTAACAGGACAGATTTTATTTATACAGGCTACCAACCCAATGAGATGGCACCTGTTTCTGCCACAGGAAGGAAGATTTCGGATCACTGGACCATTCTAATGCCGGATGCCTCAAAGGAAACATTTTCCAAGCCCAGAGCCTTAACTGTCAAAGAGATTGAATTAATTATTGAACAGTTCAGGAGAGCTGCCAGAAATGCAATTGAAGCAGGCAATTTTCTAACCTTTACATATTTGCTTAAATGATCCATTCAAATTGGAACAAAAGTAAATAGTCCGTACTTAATTTATTATTTTAAATAGGGTTTACCTGTAATAAACAATGTCAATATTGCTGGAATATTTTCAAGTCTATTTCTTCAAATATCCTCTATAATAACAATCTGCCAGATGCATCTTTCCTTAACAGTAGGTACATAGTAATTTGTAGGTTGCATCTATCCTTCGAGCTGTCCTTGATCATGACAGTTTGCAGCTATCCTTCGAGCTGTCCTCGATCATGGCTGTTTACAGCTATCCTTTGATCATAATTATATTGTAAGATAACTAGCTCCAAGTTGAGCCACGATTATCTCGTACAGCAAAGTACTATTTAGTATTTGCCGGACTTCATTTTCCCCCTAACACTTAATATATTTAATTTTAAAAAAGATTCTACATTTACTGGAATAGTATTGATTTACAAATTTTTTAATGCGTGTAACTTCAATGGGCCTGATCTCCTCAGATTTCTTAGCACTAAACAATTAAAGCAAGCAAACAAACATACTTCAATTCAAAAAAAAGATTTGACGGGTGAAACAGAAAAGTTGGAATGATAGGGTAAAAAGAATGTGGAGGTCCTGATAAATTTTAGGCATAATATGTAGAAGTTGCAAACAGTACCAAATATCAAGTAAGCTCCTGGTTGTGTGTGTGCAGGATTCGACGGAGTCGAAATTCATGGAGCTCACGGGTACCTGGTGGATCAATTCCTCAAAGACTCCATTAACGATCGCACCGACGAATACGGCGGTCCAATCTACAACAGATGCAGATTTCTCTTGCGAACAATAGCTGCTATTACAGAGGAAATCGGAGGCGACAGGGTAGGCGTTCGAATCTCCCCGCTGATAAACCACCTGGACGCAACAGACTCAGATCATCTGTCTCTCGCCCTTTACATAGTCCAGCAGCTAAATAACCTCCCTGCTCCAGGCCTGTGTTATTTGCATCTTACGTGCCCACGTTTTACATCAGGCGGAGATGTGGAAGACAAGGAAGAGTATGCATATTATCATTCGTGTATTCGGAAGGCCTTCAGAGGGACCCTGATTAGCAGCGGCGGATACACCAGGGATTCTGGTATGGCTGCCATCGTTAATGGCGAAGCAGACCTTGTTTCGTATGGACGCTTGTTTCTTTCAAATCCCGATTTGCCTCTGAGATTTGCGACTGCAGCTGCTCTCAATGGCTATGACAGGTCTACATTTTATACGCACCACCCTGTTGTCGGGTATACTGATTATCCATTTCTCTTCCAACCTCATAAAATCATATAATGGGTTTTCTTCAATATTTACCCTAATTTATATGGCCTAGATTGGCTAGGGTGTGGCTTTGAAAGCTACACTAATGACCTACTAAAGAGCTCACTGGGCTTAGTTGTGAAAAATCTTTGGGAGTAATATAAACACAATGTTTTGTGAATTCCATAGTAAGAGGATTAATTTTTAATTATTTGAGAAGAAAATTTAGGGTAAGATGTTTAAAAAAATTAGAGTTATATATTTAAAATTATGGTTAATTTTTTAAAAAGAGGTGGCATGGAATCATATTTCAAAACAATTACAAAAGTCACAAGTTAAAAAAAAAAAATTGTGTAAGTTGTGTTTAATACATAAACATAAATAAAAAGCAAATCAAGTAGTAAGTGCAATAAAATAGGTTGGTAAACAAATATTTTGTTGTTGCAATTATTGTCTTGAAAAGTGATCTTGAATTCCCTAAGTTGAAGAGATCAATATTGGGTTAGTAATCTTCCTTTGTGTTTGAGAGGGCTAGCTCACTCACATGATTAAATTTGAGGGTTATGTGGCATTTGAACCAAAAATATTGAAAGACAAAGAGAAAGTAATAAAAATTGATCTACAAAACCTTAGTTGTAGACACATGAATTTTACCAATTTGACTTTCAAAGATTTATACAAATACAAAGAGGGTTCATTATAAAATCAAAATACACATTCTCATATTTATATGATAAATGAAAATAATAGTAAGTATGATATTGTAACACCAATGGGAGAATGAAATGCAAAACTCAAACACTATGAGATAAACTAGATATCAACACACTCAAATCAAGATACCAAAATATGATTGTGTTTCTTTACATCAATTACACAGTTTTATTCTAATGGAAGACTAATGATTTTTTGCAAAGGCATAAGGTATAAAGATTTCTACTCATTTGGCGTTCGAAAAACCAATATTAACATAAAAAGACACACAAAATATACAATTTGAATGCACTATTTTATTTAAGTACACCACTCCAAAAACACTTCTATCAAAATGGAAAAGCCAAAAGGTCCCTTCTTTTTTTGGTTGGGTTTAGTTGTAGCTCTATTTCTATTTTATTAAAACTGGGAAACACTTGGAGGGTGGTTTCGATCATCAAGGTCATCCCATCCCTCATCAAGCAAGTCTTTTCCTTGTCTACTAGCTCTCAATCAATTATGAGATTGGTGTTTTTCTCTCCTTGGGATCCTCCTATGACTAAGAATATTATACACTTAATTGTACCTAAGAAATCCTTAGTAGGGAGATGGCAAGTGCTAAGAAATGAAACTTTCCTTGATCACAAGGGGGGCCACCCATGTCTTTGAGAGGATGCTAGAGAACAATAAGTAGATGGTCACTTGAAGTAGTCCAAAAAGAAGGTTACCCAATTGGAAATGGATAAAGCCTCACCAATGATTGCAAGAACAATGCTAAGAGGAGTCTAAATAGTTAGATCATTGCCCCTAGTGTGGGGATCTACCATAAGAAGGTCAAGAGGGTGAGACCTTATCAACGTCTCAAGAAGTATTCCACTTGTGATCACATGGGGTTTGAAGATGCTACAATTTGAGGACCATTTTATTGCCCTAAAATTGTATTGGCATGAGCACGTCAAAAATACCAGTAATTTGGTGCGAGTAGTTAAACTTGAATCTACATTAGAGTTAGTAATTATAGTAGAATTCATATCTTTCCACATGTTAAAAAATTATTTCCAATAAAAAAGCATACCATAGTTGGGAGAAACTTATTGGAAATTTAGCCCCATTACCCAACAAATCATCATGTTATATAAAAGACTCGTATCAAAATAATAATAAAAGTTATAAATTCATTGTCAAGCCTTTTGTGCTCGAGCATAGGACCAAACTATATGCAATATATATATATATATATATATATATATATATATATATATATATTTCTAACAAAATATGTATCTTAGATTTAAAATACCACTGAGATGTGTTAGGAAATGACCAATAGGAAGGTTTTTATATCATAAACACTAATAAAAAAGAGCAATCTTAGCCTCCACTAATGATTGTTAGATTGTTTAAAGGTATTTGGCCTACATGTAAATAATGAGATTATAAAGACCACCTAGAAGTTAAATTTAAATCATATGAAAATGGAGCAACAACTCTTGATATCTTATTCTAGGAGTATAATTGTAGAATGAGTATCAACTTAACACTTCTATTCCTTTCACCATGGCTTAGTAGAAAGCATATAGAAATTTTAAGCTAGTGAACATGTGGTGACATGGCCTCAATTATTATTTGAAAGGTTTCTTTTTCTATAGGACATAAATTCAACTTATTCATGGCTTGCATCCAACAAAGCCAAGTGGAATTAATCTTGTAGATGCCTAAATCCTCTTTTGAAGAACTTAAGGGGAGGCATCTACGTAATCACCTTTAACTTCTATTGAAACATAATGGAGGTAGATCACCAAATTGATTGTTGTTATATGGATAAACCAATATGAAATCCATCTCTATTTCAAATTAACTATGCTTCAACAATTTCCTAGGCTTTCCAAATTTATTTGACAACCAAGGTGCCATTGATTTTGGTAGGAACTAAAAATATTGCAAGTGGCTGGAAGCTAAGGCCATTCTATAAATTTTCCCATATGGAGAGTCAAATGTAATACAATTGTGTAGCGAGAATTTCTGGTCTTTAATACCACCATAATATTTATAGATCCATTAGTATAAAGTGTAATACCTTGTCTAATAACATCAGTAAGGCCTATAGAGTCCTTGAGAAGACAAGAAATATCCCAAGAAATGTTTTGATATACTATAATATGGTTTGAATTGGCTCATAGAAATTATTGCAATAAATTGCCAAGTATTTGATATGAAGCTTCATAATCCTCCTCAATGTAGTCATATAAATCCACATGGAAGTAACATTTAACTTTAGAAAACTCTAATTATTGATCAAGGATTTATCTAAGGGTGTGTTATGTTCCTTTTTCTAATAGCTTTGCATAAATATTCTAAACAATAATGACTATGATTTGAATCTAATTAATGAAGCATATTTATCTAGAAAGGGGTGAAGTGGAAAGTTATTATATCAAATGTCTTTCTCAACCATAGGATAAAAAAAGGTTAGTATAGGATCAATGGTGTACATGCATTTAAAATATAATTTGGAAAAAAAGTGTTTAGGATCCATGCTAATGGTGGTTCAAATATGAATGTTCTAGGTGGAATATTTAAGTTTGTTCCCAAAATATTGACAAGTGTTTCTATGTGAATTGTTTGTGTTCTGACTTGGAATTGACCCAATTAGAAGAGTAGCAAACATGTGACAACTAAAATTTTCTAGAGCATGTTTAAAATTTTCTTGTAAATGAAAGAAATTTTGTGATGTAGTATGCCAAATTTTTCTCTACTATATTGATGACACATTGTCCACAATGTAGACTAGCAAGCTTGGAAGGAAAATGGGATTCTGAGGAATTTGAAGATCTACCCATGGTAAATGAGCTTCTAACCAAAATAATTAAGTTATGCAATGGAAAATAGGAAGGATTATTGGTGGAATTATGTTTTACTTTATTATATGCTAGAGCTAGAAGAAAAGTGTATTAAAGTGTTAAGATAGTTGAAAGATTGTTTAATATTATCTTCATGCTCACACAATGTGAGGAAAGAATTATCTACAAAATGACCATTGGCCAATTATTCATGGTTACCACAAGGCAAGGAAATTACTTTGGCTTTACTATGTGAGATGGTTTTAGAAAGAAGATGGTCAAATCCTTCAATGACAAGAACATAAATAAAAGGTATAAGAAAGCAACCTTGTTGAATATATTTACTTCTACAACCTTAACATATAGTGTAAATAATAATACGTGTAGCTAACTTGTGGCTAGCATAGCACAAATAAATTATATGATCATTTATAAATTTACATGTAGGAAGTTAGTTCATCTTGGATGACATCCATGGCATAAATATGGTATTTATAGGAGGTACAGTTTATTTACTATCATCATATTATGTATTATGTATTATGTTCTTGTTGAAGATAATTGGAGGTAGCCCCCTTGAAGTGGATTAGGAGGGGCCCTTTAAAGTGGCTTATTATTATCAAGTATTTGTAGCATATTTCCTACTATATTATTCTTTGGTGTGAGTTATTTTATCACAATTGGTATCAAAGCATGATCTTGGAATTCTAGAAGTAAGAAATAAGACATTTTTTCAATTTAGGAGGTCTACTTGTGAAGCACATATCTCTCTCAATTTGGTGAAGCATATAAAATAATAATTATTTAGGAATTTTGGAGGGTTGACTAATGACATATTGAAGCTACCATAGTCCAAATTTGAGGCTATTTGGAATACATTGAATGAGTTATTAAAAAATTAGGGTTTCCACCAAACTTGCCCCTAAGGTTAAAAATCAATGAATTTCATAAAGATTTTTCTTAACAAGTGTGATCTAAGCCCTAGTAAGTTATGGAATTTTTTTTAATATTTCATTTCAAAAATATTATGCTCATATGAGTATCAACATTGGGCCAGTACTAGGGCAGAGAAGGATCACTCAACAATTGACCCTCTTAAGATAGAGAGGAGAGGGAGCGGGAAGAGAAGTAGAGGGGGAAATTTGAATTCTAGAGATGATGCAAGCAGAGAAGGAGACAATTCAGAGGACATGGATGGTTTACTGGTGGGAGGAAAATTGTGGCTGGACAGGTTGCTAATGTTGTGTTGTTGGGTAGTGGTGGCTTCATGCTGGTTGTTGCCATCTTCCAGTTAGGTTGAGGTGTTGCGAAGCAGGTTGTTGTCATCTAGTTGGGATGTGACAGTTTTGCTTCTTTGTCGAGATGGGGTGGACACTGTTGTTGCTCCTCTAGTTTTTGGTTGCTTTTTGAACTGCCTTTTTGAAGGCTTATTTTGTGGAGCTATTATTTCTTGGCTTGTGGTGTTTCTTGTGGCCGACTTGGGTTGTTTGGCTAGTGATTCTCTTCAGGTTTGGTTTTGGGTTTTTATCCTCCTCTAGTCTTTGAGGCTTATTTTTTGTTGGAGGCTCTTTTCTTCTCTCTGGAAACTGATTTCTAGTTTGGCTATGACCTGCTACTATCTCTTTGGGTTAATGCTTTCTATCTTTTGAGGGTACATACTCCCTGATACTAGGGAGTTTGGGTTTTGATGGCGGAAGGGACCATTGGGTCTTGTTGGCTAGAGATCTTCTTTTGGTCTGAGAAGGTTCAGATGTTCATGTGGAGGATGGCTTTGGGAGGCTTTGTTGCCTTTGTTTCTGTTTCTCCTTGTTGGTCTAGGTGGTTCTTTATTTCTTTCTTCCTGACCCAGAAGTGCAAATTTAGTGGTGGTTGGTTCTCCTTTTGGTTTGAGAATCTTTTGCTTATGAAGAGGTTTTTAATCCTTGGGGAGGATGTTTTTTTTCCTCTTTGAAAGTGGTTATGGGAGCATTTGTTGCCTATTATTTGGTGTCTTTTCTAATGGTTGGGCTGATTCTATTGTTTATCATAAAGGCCCAGGTGTGTTGGCTTCTCACTCTGTTGGCTGAGTTGCTCTCTTATCTTATGAATCTTGAGCTCGTGTTGCCAAAGGATGTTGTGTTTACTCTTTCCATTGATGGGCATTCTTCTAGCCGGATTCTTCAGCTAGGATAGATTCTATTGAGGTGGATATTACTCCTTTTGAGGGGGAGTCCTTTCCTATTGAGGTGGAATTGGGAGTTGCAGATTTGGTGGGAATATTTCCTCTCTCTTACGAGTTTCCATTGAGGTGGAACTTGTGTGGGTCAGGGAGTTGTGTCTTTGGTGGGAAGGATTCTCTTATCATCATCTCCTATAAAGGGGATCCAACTCCTTTAGAGGTGGAGTATGGGATGACTATTCGAGTGGGTTGTTCTGAGCATCTAGTTTGTTGTAGCCTGGTTGATGCAGGCGATTATTTTGATCAATTAGTGGGGTTTTAGGTCTCCGTTAAATCCTAGTTGTTTGGGTTTTAGGTCCCTACAAAACTTGCATGTTGTTTGCAACCTAAGTTGTCTTGCTTATCTATAATGACTACTATTGATTTGTTGATTTTTCTCTATTAGCAGCTTTCTTGCCTTGGATTGGGTTTTAGATCCCTTCAAAACCGTATGTAATGGGTTTCGGGGCCCCATCAAAACTCGCTTTACCCATAATAAAAAACATTGGGCCAATACAAGTTATTTATGAGAAAATACACTAGAAATCACCTATAGAAGACTAGGAGTTACAACTTAAAATCCCAAATTATATGTCCCTTTAGGGATTTAAGCTTGGGTTATAATCCAATATTTTAACTAATTAAGCTTAACCCCTTGGATATATTTTTTATATTATTTAAATTTATTTTGTGTAATTTATTACAAAATTATTTTATCAACCATGAAATGGGCTTCACTAAGAGGTAAAGGAAGGAATCTAGTCACTCCTAGAAAGACTCCTAAGAAAGATTATTTACTAGTAGAGGAGATGGATACCATATCCATGGAAGATATAAGGGAAGAAACCAATAGGAAGAAGGAGAAAATATTGTTAAAGGTGGTAGGGGAAGTGAAAGGATAAGTCTCTAGTATGAAAAAATACATGATGATAGATTACATTAGGGACACTATTTTACAACTCTGAGGATCTATATTTGAATCAAAGGAGTAACATGATGTTTCAATTAATCAAGATTGATCATTTAGGCTAGCCAATATTTATCCTAATGATATCACTCATATGGGTGTTATAACCTGTAGACACCCAAAATTGTCCATGTCATAACATTACGTAGTCATACATGACCTTGTAAGACATCTTGCAATATTTTACCCTAGGTCATTACCTTTTCCCATTTATTCCACTTAATCACCTTCCCAATTAATTAAATAAATCTCATTTATTTAATTAATTC
>VDFB02350706.1:0-22286 GCA_007258455.2 Sequoia sempervirens
ATAAATATATATAGAATTAATTAAATCAACCCTAAAGATAAAATTTGAATTATATAAAATCATATATAAATATATATAATTAATTTTACTTATAAAATTAACTTAAATCACAAGAACCATACGTAAACACTAACATTCAAGGGATGAAGTAAGTGTTTCTAAAAC
This sequence comes from Sequoia sempervirens, assembly GCA_007258455.2. NCBI lineage: Eukaryota > Viridiplantae > Streptophyta > Pinopsida > Cupressales > Cupressaceae > Sequoia > Sequoia sempervirens. The sequence goes on from VDFB02350706.1 coordinate 166, forward strand.
TAGTAAGGTTGATTTATATTATGAATTTAAAACTAAGTAAAAAGAAGAGACATAGCACATGTCCTATTATTTTATTTTTCCCCTAATTAAGGCACCTAAAAATACTCCATCACTTCCATTTAAGCTTTTACTCTTAGTGACTCTATTTATTTACCCTTCTTTTTTTTTTTTAAATGCCTTAAGGGGAACTAAATAAGGGAAATTACATGAATGATACGGTTTTACCTATTTTATTTTATTTTATTTTTTTAACTTCCTCTTTTAAAACTAGCTTCCTTCTCATGAACGGAAATTTCCATAATGCCATCTTATTCAGAGCTCATTATTATTATTTTTATTATTATTTTTCTTTAAAGGATATTATTATATAAATTTCATAATGATAATGACATCTATAATAAAAAGAATTTTACTATTACTTCTTGTTAAACTATTCATGCAATGAGATTTTCATCAATTTAATTATTGGCATTGCCACAAATTGTAATATTTTATTTATTTCTTGAAGGGAATAAGGATTCCTAAAAGCTGCATGTAAGATATTTAAATTGGCGTAACCACTAGTAGATTTAAATGATATTTCCAAATGCTGTGATTGGACTGAGTCATTTGATAACAGTGGCTGACAATAATAATATTTTACTTGGTATTAAAACAACAGGAATCGAGATTAAATCTACCTCATATCGATGGCTTTATTAAAGGAAAAGATTTACTCTAAAGTCAATACTGGCAGCCAGATGGAAAGTATAAATCAGTCAAATCGGAATTAATTTCTCACGAAGAAAATTACTGTGGATCAAGAGCCAAGAGCCGTCCATTTGAAGTCTAACTGAACAAGCCCATGACAGCCCATCTACCTATGCTTGCTTTATGCATCACGGTATAATTTACACCGCATAGCATGGATGCTTATCCGTGACATCCCTCGTTTCTCTCGCCCTCGTGCAACACAGACCTGTCCCCCCTGTCCTGCAACTAACGGTTTCGTGCTGTGTTTTTCCGTGCCCCAGTTTTGGGGTTTGTGCCGCCGCCCTTTGCAATATATAATATTAAAATTATATAAGTTACAGCGCTGGAAATTTTTACAGTTTTTTTAATTTTTAATTTTTTTAAAATTTATTTATTTTTATTATCATTTCTATCTATATTATTTAACTATAATTTTAAAATTATAAAAAATATTTAAAATATTAATAAAATTTTATTTTAAAGTAAAATAAATATAAATACATAGTATAAAAAGTATTTAAATTTAAAAAAAAAAATATTAAATTAATTTAAATATTAAATTTTAGTATTTTTAATATAAATCAATACTATAGAATTTTAATAAAAAATAAGTTTTAATTTTTAATTTTTGATTTTTAAATTTTATTAGTAAATATTTAAGATAAAATAAGATTGAAAGTAAAAATATTTAAATTTAATATTAAATAAGAATCTTGTATATATTGTTTCTATTAATTTATTTTAAATATTAGATGTTAATGTGTTTATTATAATTTGATATTTTAAATTTTGATTAAAAAAAATTAATTTCTAAATTTTTAATTTGAAAGATAATAAATCAACAAAGAATGTATTTAAGAATGTCATAATTAATTAACTCATTGCAACTTTAATTGAACGATAAACTAATTAACACCAAACCCTAATTGAACTCTAACCCTAATTGGAACCCTTATTCTAACCCCAAGTTTTATCTGAGATAACCCTAACCTTAATTTAATTCTAACCCGAAACTTTGTCCTATAATTCTAACTCTAACTCTAACCCTAAACCTAAGTAAACCCTAACCCTAATCCTAATTAAAAGTTCAATCCTAACTATAATACTAATTTTAACCCTAATTGAACTCTAACCCTAATTGGACATAAAACTTAGTCACCCAAAAATCACTTTAACTTAGTCACTCTGATTTTTTAAACAATAGTAGAAGATAATTCCAATTGACATGTAGCCTCAAGAAAGATTTTAGAATATCTTCTTGTTCTATCAATATTACCAATAAAGAAAATACCACTTTGACTTAGTCACTCCCAACACCTACTTCCTAAATGGTCACTAGGATGCACAAATATTAAATTACACATAGATAAACAATAAATTACACATAGTTAAACATGCCACACACTTCTATATTAAACATGCCTTAAGAATCTTAATAAATGTATCCAAAATAATCTTAATAAATGTATCCAAAATAAAATTATGTAATTTTGATAATGATACATATGGTTCTCTAGCAATAGTAACAACTTCACCCCTTTTAAACCTATTTAATATACTAATATAACATATAAGGAACTTATTGACATTATTGAATCTATGGAAAACCAAGTAATACATGGAACTCATCCAAAGTAAGAAATATATGATATTTCAAGTTGATCTTCTTTCAAAAAATCTACCAAAAGTAAAATAAAGAAACCCATTGGCATAGTTGGCATTCCATTAGTTATCTTAAAGGAAACAATTGAATACTCATATTATAGCTATTAAAATGATGATTAAGTATTTTTTGAGTATATGTTAAATTGACAAGTAAGATCAATAAGAACACTCTTAATTGGTTTGTAACAAACATAAGCTCTAGCATATAAAGGACCATAATAACCATTCACAAGTATCTCATCAAGTGAAAATGTACTAATTGTCATAGAAGAAGATGTAGAATTATTCTAATCATCATTAAGCATGCCCTCTTGAAACATGTTTTGGTATCAAAATGAAAGCTCACAAGTTAAGATTTGTGACAAAATGCATTCCCACTACTTTCTCTTCTTACTCATTTATCAATACAAGAGAAGGGGCAAGTTTGTTTTAACCCAACATCATTTTCCACTACCAAAGTAAGGGTTTAAAAAAAATATAACTCAAATGTAAGGGTTTGTTTTAAAATTTACATTCACAATTTTAGATGATATATATTTACAATTTTGAATGATAAAAATAGACTTTAAAATTTAATGATTATTGATTTTAGTTAATGAAATTGACTTAAGAGTTTTAAAAAAATTAATAAGAAATTTAATAAAAATGCTTATAAAATCTTTTAACTAAGTTAAACAAATATTATAATATTAAAAACATATAATTTACGGGCTGAAGCTTTAACAGATTTTGTTTTTAATCTTTTATTTTTTAAAATTTAATTTTTTTTGTTATTAACATTTCTATCTATATTAAATTTTACAAACAAAAATTAATATTTAACATTAAGATATTTAACATTTCTAGGTGATTAATAATTTGATAATATTAATTTAACAATATTTAAGATTAGAAATGTTAATAACTTAGAAATGTTAAATATAAATAGATAACTATGTGGCATGTTTAATATAGAAGTGTGTGGCATGTTTAACTATGTGTAATTTATTGTTTATCTATGTGTAATTTAATATTTGTGCATCCTAGTGACCATTTAGGAAGTAGGTGTTGGGAGTGACTAAGTCAAAGTGGTATTTTCTTTATTGGTAATATTGATAGAACAAGAAGATATTCTAAAGATCTTTCTTGAGGCTACATGTCAATTGGAATTATCTTCTACTATTGTTTAAAAAATCAGAGTGACTAAGTTAAAGTGATTTTTGGGTGACTAAGTTTTATGTCCAATTAGGGTTAGAGTTCAATTAGGGTTAAAATTAGTATTATAGTTAGGATTGAACTTTTAATTAGGATTAGGGTTAGGGTTTACTTAGGTTTAGGGTTAGAGTTAGAGTTAGAATTCTAGGACAAAGTTTCGGGTTAGAATTAAATTAAGGTTAGGGTTATCTCAGATAAAACTTGGGGTTAGAATAAGGGTTCCAATTAGGGTTAGAGTTCAATTAGGGTTTGGTGTTAATTAGTTTATCGTTCAATTAAAGTTGCAATGAGTTAATTAATTATGACATTCTTAAATACATTCTTTGTTGATTTATTATCTTTCAAATTAAAAATTTAGAAATTAATTTTTTTTAATCAAAATTTAAAATATCAAATTATAGTAAACACATTAACATCTAATATTTAAAATAAATTAATAGAAACAATATATACAAGATTCTTATTTAATATTAAATTTAAATATTTTTACTTTCAATCTTATTTTATCTTAAATATTTACTAATAAAATTTAAAATTTAAAAATTAAAACTTATTTTTTATTAAAATTTATAGTATTGATTTATATTAAAAATATCAAAATTTAATATTTAAATTAATTTAATAATTATTTTTTTTAAATTTAAATACTTTTTATACTATGTATTTATACTTATTTTACTTTAAAATAAAATTTTATTAATATTTTAAATATTTTTTATAATTTTAAAATTATAGTTAAATAATATAGATAGAAATGATAATAAAAATAAATAAATTTTAAAAAAATTAAAAATTAAAAAAAAACTGTAAAAATTTCCAGCGCTGTAACTTATATAATTTTAATATTATATATTGCAAAGGGCGGCGGCACAAACCCCAAAACTGGGGCACGGCAAAACACAGCACGAAACCGTTAGTTGCAGGACAGGGAGGACAGGTCTGTGTTGCACGAGGGCGAGAGAAACGAGGGATGGCAGCGGATGGGCATCCATGCCATGCGGTGCAAATTATACCATGAGGCAGTGCCTCTACAATGACCAAATAATTATTACTACGGCTAAATAAACTGCCCCTGACATCTCATTAAGGTGAATTTGCTGGGCAAGTAATGGTAAGCTTCTGCCGCAACTGACATAATTTACAGCTATTAAAACTAAGGGAAATGACATTCCTATTGGTACAAAATTTACTGGGTGCGGAATTAACTCTCAATACCGTACTGATGTATACATATATATATATTATTTTAAATCGCTCATAACATTATTTCCCTATGTTAACATTTCATAGCACATAAATTGATACGCTGGGTAATACTACTTCACAGTGGTAATAATAATACCATTTCACAGTGATAATAATATATGTTTAAAACTAGATGGAGTTACCATAAAAACTCGCCCTCCTTGCTCAGCCAAGAATGAAAATTTTGGGTGTCCATTTTAAATTAGCCTGGCGCCTTCCAAATACCACACCCTAAATCTTATACGCTGAACTTCTTATTTTATTTTATCTTTTACTTATCCTTGAAGGATCAAGGCGGCTGGGGTTATACTCAGGCTCTTTTTCTTTTTTTTTCTCCCTTTTTTTTTGTTTTCTTAGTGAGTGCAGATTGCTAGCAAGGTATGGAGGGCTACCGCATGATCCAAGTCCATTCTCTTTACTGCAGAATGTTAGCATATTCTTGTCACCATCCAACTGTGTTTCACAGGTAACAGATCTCTCTCATTTTTTTTAATATTTTTTTGTTTTTTCTCCAGCCTCAAACAGACGTTGGTAGAGGATAGAGAGAGAAGAGGAGGGGCAGCTACCCCACTTAATGAAAATTTATTTTTTTCCCAATCCTGTAAGGTTGACGATTGTTTCCCATAATGATTTTACAACTGCAAACTTGATAGTTTTTTTTTACTTTATTTTTCCTCCACTAGCATCATTTCTACTCTATTCTATGTTGGTTATGCAGGAAAATCGCAAGATATTAATCTGGGTTTTGCAACCACGCAGAGCCATTGGATTCGTAATAGCTCACGGGATTTACTGTCAACATGCTACTTATAAACTAGCCTTTCTATGCATTCATACAACAAACACATCTACTTTTTTCTTTTGCGTCCCAATAGCAATAACCCATTAAATCCTTCCAGGCAACACAGTAATTAACACCCAGATTTGTGTGTGAACATTCAGTCATTCTCTAATTCTTATTATTTTTTTGCTACAGAGATGTAATTATATTCTCTTTGTAACAAACAGTATCTTCTGTGCACATACGAAAATAAGAACTTAAGCTCATTGCAAGCATAGAGAACCATTCTAGTTATCACATTGGAGAACTTTAAAAATGTTAAGCTACTTACATAAATAGATTCTAAAGCTATCTTTGCTATATAGGTATTTTGCAACACTGAAGTAACTCATTTCATACAGAAGTGTTCATGTTGGTATTTCACTACTATACAACCACAATGTCTGCTTGAACAAACACAATATCTTTCATCAGCTTACTTTCATCTTTTACAATAGTTTCAAAACTTAGAGTCAATGACAGTAGAGTGAGGTTTTGCACTCATTTACTAAATATTTGTATTCTATCTCCATTACAGAATGTTCAAATAGTATCATAGTGCATCAGATTAACATTTACAAGAAAAATGAGTACAGTATGAAAGAGATTTACATAAACTTCCAATCACCACATAATTTCCAGTTTTCTCTTCTTATACGCAGATCATAAAGAGGAACAAGTTCCATCAGATTTTATACTATTTTGCATGCTTTCAAAATGCCTATCCACAAGGTACAATATGACTGAACATTGAAACTGTATATTTCTTTTGAAACCCTTATGCACAGCTTCAAATCTGATTTTTAAATCTGCAAGAAAATAGCTGAGACAACTTCTATTCATGGCCATTCGGGTGTGCTCACCTCCCAACCTTGGGTTGGAAAACCAACCACCCCCAAGCTAGGAGGTAACCAAGCTACCAGGTACACACAACAATAAAACAAAAAGCCATTTTTAACCACAATGCTCAAAACAAAATACTCCCAACCAAGATTCACACATTTACTTAAGGATTCTTTATGAATCCAAAGATGGGGATAGAGGTGGACATCACTTCCATATGGGGAGAGTTGCTAACCAATAAAAAAAAAGAACCTAACATCATCATTTTCTTCTTCTCCATTTCACCCATTCATCAAAATACTTCATATCATACACCCTCCATACAACAATCTTCCAAAAACACCATACTATCATGAAACAAATTTGGGTACTCATACCCTTTTTGTGCCTTCCTTCTCAAAGGAGGAACAATCTCCCCATAGAGGTTCCTACACATTCCTATCCCCCACAAGGATTCTCTTCCCACATTGGGTGAGTTTATCCTATACAACCCCAACCAACACAAGGAAATGCAAAGACATGTAAATGGACAACAACCCATATAGCTCATATTCTCAAACTTGCACACAAAGAGGTAAAAGAAGAGAAAATAAAACATACATAAAGGTAGAGTAAGACCTACCTCAATTCCAAGCCAACAATGAGAGAGAGTTGAAGATGAGCTCCAAATCTCAACTCCTTCAAGACCAAGCAAAATTTTTCCTTCCTCCAAGCAATCCAAACACCAAGCCCAAAAGAAGAACCCTTTCCTTTCCTTTCCAAAGGATTCAAATAGGAGTCAAGGGTTAGAAACCCTTGGAGGAGAGTGTGACACATGTCAACCTCCTATTCACTCCCATGGACACTCCTCCCCACAAGTTCTCACACATGTGTGAGAACTCTTGGGGAAGTGAAAGGCCAAAGAGTGTTCAACACTCAACAAGGTTTTCAAATCTCATAAATGAGATTTTGGAGCCAACACTCCAAACCCATCCCCAAAATCCGTCACCCTTCTTGATGGCTAATTAAGAAGGATCACAACTTGCAATTTGGACAAGCTATGGGTTTGATTTGACCCTTGACCCATAGGTGACTATCCTAGGGGTTAATTGAGGGCCAATTAACCCAATTTAAGGACTAAAATAAACCTTTGAAAACCCTCAAAATAGAAATTGAAATTGTAACCCAATAAAATAATTCCAACATGCCCCAAAAACCCTCAATAAAAGTTTGATTGACTTTAAAAACATAATCTCAAGATTCAACATTAAATATTTTTAATCACAAATTAAAATACAACACAGGAGGCTATGTTCCATTCTTCATGGACCATAGTGGCTTCACTAGGCTGACACAATCGGGTACCTTGGGTTACCTCCAATCCCATTGGCCATGGGCATGTACCTGCACACTCAATGTCCACATGTCAAAATATCCAATTCATGATAATCAATAATTAAATCATAAATTCATATGCATATATTTAGCACAATCTAACTCTGAATCAATAAATTCCATATATATAATCATTCTTCCTCTAGCAATAACATATTTTATCAATTCATGTATAGTCATGGCATAATAAAGAAATCACATCTTCACTAAATTAAATTTAGCATCCTATCAATTCCATCTCATTTTAAAACAATTGTCCATTTCAATCATGATAACCAAATCATATGAGCATATCAATAAAGGAAGCATAATGTGCATATAATCATCATAGCATCATAAGCATAAAACAAGCATAACATCAAGTGTCTATGATCATCCAAAATAGTCCAAAACACATATAGTATCAACATGATCGAATCAAAAGATGGCCAAAATGGTGTATCAAATGGTAGGCCTCCCAACACGGCACTCGCGAACAAATGATGCTATATTGTCCTTCATCACACCTATCCTAACAATTATAATTTAACTGATAAAATAACATTTCTAAACTAACAATTTCATCTCATGACATAATTCATTAAATCATTGCATCATAATATAATTCTAAAAATCAACTAATATAACCAATCACAATATCATATGAAATGATCATGTCTACTAATGGAATAACAACATCATCAAATGTCTAACTATCCAACTCACACAATATCATCATCGTCACAAGTAGCAAACGAACACATAGAAAAATAATAAATCCAAACAGAAAGAGGAGGGGTACTACACTTAGGACAATGAATCTGCAAAACTAGAAGTTTTGATTATGTTATGACTAGAAGGGCCAATACCCATTACAAAGTAGCCATAGAGGCAGAGGATAGGTGGCTCATAAAAAAGGAGACCACTAAAAAGAAAGACTCACTAGAAGTGTTCCTGGAAGACCAACCAACAAGCCATGCTTTTGATCGGAGCATGAAACAGAGAAGCACATACTAGCTGCAAGAAACAAGAAAGCTGGAAGGAAACTAGATAGAACAAACCTCCCTATAGAAACATGGTAAAACCAATGCAACCCTCTAGCCTAAAAATAGACCAAAGGGAAACAATCTTTGTAAAAACTTAGCGACTTCCACTCAAAAAACAAAACTTTTGAGATAAGAAAGAACCAATAGAAGCCAATAGCTTCAAAAAAAGTAGAAGCCAAAGACATGAAACAACCAAACCCAAAAAGGTTAGCAAACTCCAAGCAACAATTTGGTCTTCTACACACTTTATGAACAAGCCATTCACGAGAAAAACATGAAAAACCACAACAACCTCAAGAGCCAAAAAAGCATAACACCTACAAAAAAACATTGTAACCCACCAAAAAATGTTTGAGGGCTCTAAGACTTGAGCCAAGAAACCTCAAAATAGGGTAGAGCCTGACCACCACTAGTCTCTAGAAATGACCAAGTAAAACTGAGGCCCACATCAACACTCAAGAAAAAATAGCAATCTCCAACCACTGAAGAGAATAAGAGGGGAGAACAATAGGAAATTCATGGTAGGAGTGAAGACTGTAACTCACAACAACAAGCCCAAACTGAGAGGAAACAAAAGAACCATAGCCACTCGACCATCCCAAGACTGAGAAGAAGTCACATACATAGTAGAAATGTCAGAGGATAGAGCAAAGACCCCCTCAAAACCATAAGTTATTAGTCTCACATTTTTGGTATTTGATAGGATTAAACTAGCTACACCACTTGTTAGTCCCAAAATGTTAGGAAAAATCTAAGAAAGAAATCAAAAATTCCAAACTACAATAAAGGAACATTTCTATAAAATAAAAGCGTAGAAATTATATACATATTGGACGAATTTGATAATTAAAGCAAAACAACACAAAGTGTAATTTTTATATTTTATGCAGGCATAATTCTGCTAAACAAAAGCATTGATGGTATACTCATAACCACAATAGTACTTTGCATATGCATTGAAAATTAGTTCGAATGTGCAAAAAAAACATGCAGTATGTCTTCTTGATAGCACAAATCATCTACGCACAAGCACAATTACTCATTAGCAAAAATATGTAAATAATATTAGCAAAAATCAATTATCATCTAATAAAACTTGATAAATCAGATCTAATTAATAACCTAATTATAGGAAAATGCTTTCATTGATATGGGGGAACCCTTAAAAGTTAATTTTAAAGCCTTTGTCACACAAACTTAATTTAAATGCTAGTTACTTGGCAATAAAAAAAAAGATTATGTAAATCCTAATTTGGAAACCTATTTAAACCTAAAAATATCTTAGTATAGAATGTTCCACAAGTTTGTTTATTAATCCTGAAGATTCAAGTGTTCTACTCAAAATTAAAATCACCATTTTGTATAGTGAAGGCACTGCAAGTTGTAGCATAGGCACGATGAGGTGAAACAAAGGCACCGTAGGGTCAACCATAGGAACCAACAAATGGAGCATAAGCATCATTGGTCAACATACATGCATAGATATGTTCTATGTAGGAAAAATTCTACAGTGATAGATAAAGTTAATAAAAAAATATATTTTAGCCTTGAAATATCTGTTTACAAGCATAAAAATGTTATTTTGATTTTTGTTCTTTTTATCTTATCTTTTTTTTTTAATTTGTATTTATTTATTTATTTTTTTAAAATTATGATTAATCCTTAGTTCTAATGTGAAAATTAGTGTTGTAAATACATCCTATAATAATTGTACCCTAAGAATCTAAAATTAGTCATAGAAAGCTTGTAAGATGATCAATAAAACGTTAACAATGTGTGTGCAAAAAAATGGGGTCAACTCAAAAATAAAATACTCTGCACTCAAATGTAGGATTTTATTTTTTGTGAATTGGAGGCATGAGAAGCCATCACATAGGCATGAGATGTTGAATAAAAAATGCAGCTTGGTGAGATGTAATCATCGCAAATAACTATGCAAGCATAGTTTCCCGCTGTGAAAGCATTGTTTTTTAGAGTCAAGTCAATAAATGGAACCTACGAGTCAAATATTAATGCAACTAACACAAAAATATTAAAATGGAATGTGGGTCCCACTATGCATGCCAAAATGAAGCTTATAATAATGATAACGAGGATAAATCAATAAAATAATGAATCAAATACATTCAAATTGATTATACCTTATACATTTTAACCACCATGATTGAGCCAAACCAAGCTTTGCACTCAACAAGCTTCTTTATTTGGTCACTTAATTATAATCATGTATTTCTCAAGAAATTTGAGAATAAGTTAGAAAATGATATGATTGTATTATATGCAAAAGGGATGATAAGGCTTTAATTTATAGATTTTTGGAAGGGCGAATGAAGGGATGAGATTTTCTTGTGAGATGGACAATTGAGATTGGAGGGGATGGTGAGAGCTTATTATTGTGACAAGTTTCACAAAGTGGAAGCATGTGAGTATGAAATGTGGCATGGGGAAGAGGGAAAGGAGTGCTCACACATGTGTGAGAACACATTGTGAAGAACACCGAATTGACAAGTCATAACAAAAGGAAAAGTGTAGGGTTTCTTCATGGGGAATAAGGACTCTAACATGTGTGAGCATTCCAATAGGAGAAGAGGTCAAAATAATCAATTAATTAGTAAAATATCTAACCAATCATAGGATAAGATGGAGTAATTAATTAAATAATATGATATTTAATGCATCTAGGATTGAAGGTAGGACAATTAATTATAGAATTAGACAAATTAATTAATTAAATAATATGATATTTAATTAATTATAGGATGAAGTTAAATATTTAGTTAAATAATATGATGTTTAATTATTTATAGGGTGATGTCAAAGAATAATTTAAATTTAGAATTTTAATGAATTGAAGGTGCAATGTAAAAATTGTTGGGATTATGGATGCACATTCGTTGAAGCTGCAGTCTTCAATGGAGGACCTTTGAGCTAGGATAGATGATCAACCACAAAGAAAAGTGTTACAACTAGGCATGCACAATAGAGATTCTATATTGATAATATGATATTGATATTTGATATTAGATATGTTACAAATGAAAAAGATGCCTGATTATATAGGCAAGAATGAAAACCTAAAATGCAAGAGATGTTGCCATGTCTCATGATCTAACAACATGTGACAACATGTGAACCCTATCTAGATGATTATTAAATATTGAGATAAGTTCTAGAAGGACAACTCGTCTTCTAGAAGGAATCTTATCTCCTACAAACAAGGGAATATTTCCCTATTTATTTAATGATTTTCTAATAATGCAACCTAGGAATTAATTAATTAAATGCAAGACCTAAGTTAACTTATGCTAGTGTAATAATTAATTAATTACACTAACACCCCCCCATAATTCCAACTTAGGGAGGAAAATGCAATGATTATGCAGTAATGATCGATGATGATGATGATGATGGGTCCTGGCTACAAGACCATGTTAAGTACCCATGTACATGAAGATGCAGAAAATCTCCCACAACCAGAGAAAAGGGGAAAACCTAGTGGGAACAAAACCCCTCTCCAAAAAGGAGATGAATGCAAAAAATGTGAGATAGGATGGGAAGGATGGAGGACTCCCAAATACCCCCCAAGTACACCATCCATCACATGGATACAATACAAAAGTCCCCCCCATAGGGAGGAAATAGAGAGACTATATAGCCCCCCCAGAAGATCAGATACTTGCAAGAAAGGTAAGTGTCTGAAGACAAAACAAGATCCAATGCCGATAAACAACTTGTCTCCCTTCCGGAAGAAACAAAACCAACTGCAAGTGGAGAGATGCTTCCCATTTTAGATAGGAATTGAAGGAAGGATGAAAAAGGATGTTGATGGTGTCTCTGAACCCTGCTAAAATGTCTCCTTGCCTAATGAAGATGCCACAATCAATGAAGAGGGTGACAAACTAGGACGATGCAGAAACTGATGCTGAACAATATCCAAAGATGGTGATATGATGAATGTGATGGAGACTTGATAGCACCCCTTGATTGAAGTGTCCTAAAAACCACTGAAAGAAATCTGAAGCAACAAAGGTGTCCAAACCACAAATCTCCTGCTAGGAAGAAGAAAATCCAATGGTTGATGCTGAAGAAACCTCAAATCATAAATGGAATGACAAGGAAGAAGTCTCAAATATGAAATATCTGAATAGAGGAGTGATATCCCCACAGGAATTTCCTCCAAACTTGTAGAAGTAGCCAAGTCAGTGATACCTGAAACGAAGCCATCTTGTGATTGCAAGCCTACAAAACTGAAGGTGTCCTGATGAATGATGATAGTGGAAGCCTCAATAAATGAATCTAGGCAAGGAATCACTGAATGTGAAGGGATACCAACTGTCTTTGATGAAGAAGAAGAATCAAAAGGAACCTTGTCAACCTCTTCAGAAAGATTAAGGTAATTGACTTCCTGCATAACAATATCATCATCGGGAACCTGATCTGAAGAATGACATTTTGAATCATGATCATTGGGGAATAGTGGAGTATCTGAATCTTTGTATAGCTCCCAAAACTTAATCCAAAGGATATGAGGACAATCACAATTATAATTTGAACTCAAAACATCACAATCAACTTGCATCTCAATGATCTCCAAAATAGTGTATCTGCTGCAACTCCAAGCAATTTCATGAATACCTTCACTTGGATGAGGAAATATACCAAATAGATAAGGCAATAGATCAAGTGATTGAAGATGGTGGCAGATCCCATCTCACCATTGTTGATAGTTACCCTTGTGCAACATAGTCAAAGGAGAATAATATGCAAGCCCCATAATGAAATTTCTCCACAAAAAACAAAGACACTGACCTTCAACAAAAAAGAAAGACTTCCAAATATGATGTGCAACTGAAGTGATGCTACCTAGATCAAAAAATATTTTCCCAAGCTTCAGGATGTCCAGGTTATTGAAAAAATGCACCAAACTAAAAAAATCAATGCAAGAGTACCTAGAGTTGAAACTGATCAAGGGATCTGGACTGATGAAAAAAGCTTTGAAAATGCTTCCTGATGCCAGGAAATCTTCTGGAGGCCGTATCTTTGTGGTTGATCCAGGAAGTTGGAGTGCAAGATTCTTGTAGGCTTGGAGTTTTATGTTGCCAACTAGTTGGTTCTACCTAGGAGCCAAGCTGATTTTTGGTGCAGATCAGGCTCTCTCTGACCTCTCCATTGCGTCCAAAAGGCCTCAAAACTCATAGATCACCTGTTCATTTGTCCAAATCAAAGTAGATTCAACCAGGAGCCTTTGAGGTATAATCTAGGGTTTTCATTTTTTGTACAAATCCGTACATTTTTGCAAAAAAAAATCTTCCCTCTCTGTCCTCCATCAAGGCAAATTTTTTTTAGAAAAATAAAAAATATTCTGGCTATTTTTTTTGGGCATTTTCTATATAGTTTTTGCAAAAGTCAAAATCTGTGTGGGTGACCTACCATTAAATTAAGCAGTCGGCATAAATATTTTTTCTACGGATATAAGTTTGGTTTCAATTTTTCCGTCGGCATACATTTTTTTCTATCGGCATTTTTAATTCAAATTTGAATTGCAAATTAAATTGCAATATTCAAATTTGTTGTCAGCATATACCGACCTCCACAGACCTATCAGCCCTGTCACATGCACTGTCGTCATTGCTCTGTCAACTGCCAGTGTCTGTTTTGGAGTTTTTTAAAAGCCATCTTTCTGGCCTCGTCGACTGGCATCTCCCAGCGACCTACATGTGACCGAAGCATCCATCGACATCACCTCGACGTCACTCTGTAGGCCCTCCACACACTGTCGGTGTTTTTCCTGGCTCCCGCCACCCGTATACTCCCGACAACCATTCTCCATTTTCCCAGCTAAAGGTTGAAGCTTCCACCATCGACGACCACTCCACCTTTGACCACCTACGCCCCAGTCCTATCCATGACTGAGGGCCCCTGCTTGGTCCTGAGCGGTGCCACCTGTTGCCTGTCGCGCCACCAATCCTGCCACCCTGCAGCCGCTCCGTTGCCACCTATCTAGTGGCACTCATTTTTTTCTGCCAGCAGTGCCCTGGGTCATGTCAGTGATTGGGGGCCAAATTTTTTTTCCCTAGGGTGCTTAATTCTTGCGCTTGTTTAGCCTGTCCTCTTTCAATCAAGCAGAAATCTTCTAGAGGCCGTATCTTCCACATATGATATCAAAATTTTGCAAACGATATACCGTTGGAAAGCTAGTGAAGTCAACTTTTCAGTGGTGGACTCTATTTTTCAAGATTCTACTATCATAAAATATTCAAGTCAACTAAAGTCAACCCTCCATTTTGGAATCAAAAGCACACATCTTCACATCAGATTGCCCGATTTTGGTGATTCCAGCAGCATTCAGGAGATATTTCAGTGTTTTTTTTATTAGTCCAGTCACCTTCTTTTGTTTTAGCTCCAAGTATTGTTTATTGGTTTTTTGCAATTTAGTCCATTTTTCTAATTCTTGAGACATCATAAAGCTTGAAGAAGAATTTTCTTGATCTCAGAGGTATATTCTTAGTTGCATATCTATTTGGAAGTCTTCTCTTCTCTTTTGAAGGTCAGTGTCTTTGTTTTTTTGTGGAGAAATTTCATTATGGGGCTTGCATATACTCCTTTGGTTATGTTGCACAAGGGTAACTATCAGAAATGGCCAGATGGGATCTGCCACCATCTTCATTCACTTGAATTGTTACCACATCTATTTGGTATAGTTCCTTATTCGAGTGAAGGTATTCATGAACTTGCTTGGAGTTGCAGCAGATACACTATTTTGGAGATCATTGAGATGCAAGTTGATTGTGATGTTCTGTGTACTATTGATCATTATGATTATCCTCACATTCTTTGGATTAAGCTTTGGGAGCTATATGGACATTCAGATACTCCACCATTTCCTGATGATCATGATTCAAAATGTCATTCTTCAAATCAAGTACCACACAATGATATTGTTGTGCAGGAAGTTGATTGCCTTGATCTTTCCAAAGAGGTTGACAAGGTTCCTTTCGGTGCTTCTTCTTCATCAGAGACAGTTGGTATCCCTTCATGTTCAGTGATTCCTTGTCCAGAATCATTGATTGAGGCTTCCACCATCATCATTCATCAGGACACATTCCTTTTTCTAGACTTGACATCACATGATGGCTTCATTTTAGGTATCACTGACTTGGCTCCTTCTACAAGTTTGGAGGACATTCTTGAGGGGATATCACTCCTCTATTTAGATTTGGCTTTCGAGAGTTGTTTTGAGTCTCCTCATTCCTTTGTCTCAACCTTGATTGGGAATTCAGAGACCATCTTGGAGGAACTTGGTTTCTCTTCAGAGATTTCATATCTGAGACTTCTTCCCTATTACTCCTTTTAGGACTTGAGGTTTCTTCAGTATCTTCCATTGGATTTGCTTCTGACTTCTTTTAGTGGTTTTGAGGACACTTCATTTAGGGGGGCCTATCAAGTCTCCATCACATCCATCATATCCATTCTATCTTTGTCTTTGGATATTGTTCTGCATCAGTTTCTGCATCGTCCTGGTTTGCACCCTCTTCATTGTTTGGGACTATGGCATCTTCATCTTCAGGCAAGGATACATTTGAGCAGAGTTCAGAGACACCATCATTCACCTTCATCCTTCCTTCCTTCAATTCCTATCCAGAATGGGAAGCATCTTTGCACTTGCACTTGGTTTTGTTTCTTCTGAAAGGGAGACAAGTTGTTTGTTGGCATCGAATCTTGTTTTGTCTTTAGATAATTACCTTTCTTGCAGGTGATCTTATCTTCTGGGGGGGCTATATAGTCTCTCTATATTGTATCCATGTGATGGATG
Organism: Sequoia sempervirens; assembly: GCA_007258455.2. Lineage (NCBI taxonomy): Eukaryota > Viridiplantae > Streptophyta > Pinopsida > Cupressales > Cupressaceae > Sequoia > Sequoia sempervirens. The sequence continues at coordinate 16,877 of VDFB02350706.1, forward strand.
GTGTTCTTTGGGGGTATTTGGGTGTCCTCCATCCTTCCCATCCTATCTCACTTTTTTTGCATCATCTCCTTTTTGGAGAGGGGTTTTGTTCCCACTGGGTTTTCAACTTTTCTCTAATTGTGGGAGATTTTCTGCATCTATCATGTACATGGGTACCTAACATGGCCTCGTAGCCAGAACCCATCATCATCTTGCATAATCATTGCATTTTCCTCCCTAAGTTGAACTTATGGGGGGGTGTTAGTGTAACTAATTAATTAATTATTACACTAGCATAAGTTAACTTAGGCATCTTGTTCATTTGTAACATATCATTGTCATCATATCAATAGAATCTTTAATTAGCATTCCATTGTTGCAACACTTCTCTTTGTGGTTGATTATCTTTCATGGCTAAAGTCCTTGATTGAAGATTCTGGAGCTTTAGGGACATAACAAAAATTGTGGTGTCTATGCTAGGCATTGGCCCGCTAACCCTACTAGTGCACACATCTCATCGGTTGTAGCAACTAGTTGTGATAATTTTCTAATCATTCAAATAATATTTTAAGATGGAAAGAGCAACATGGATGAGTAAGTATCCCAATCTAGATATTAAAAAGGGCATAGTTTGCAACCCTTGACAACATCACATTTTAAAAAGCATTGACTATTAATAGCATAAATTTATATTTTAAAAGGATATGAATTTGGCCCCTAAATCTAGATGCATTAATGGAGTATATGCAACCAAGTGAGACATTCAAACTTACTACCCCTAAGGAAGATTTAGTTGTATAAAATATTATGAGTCTATCTAGTATTGTTGTGCTATAATCAAAGATTGAAGGGAAACATGGTATCCATATGGATAACATAGTTGTCCTAGTTTATCAAACCAACATAATCTAGTCTAGGAACACCTGATTTGGTAGACCAACATACTCCATTCTAGGAACACCTAATTTGGAAAACCAAAATAATTATGCAGACATGTGACTTTTTCTACCCAATACACCAGATAATCCATCATGGTTGTTGGAGGGGGGCTACAAATCTTGGTATTTATTTGAATGTGGATAAAGACCAAATTTTATCAATCCCATCTCCACCAATAATCATGGCCCATCTATCTTAATGCATTTTTATGTTGATTGTGGAGAATGTTAGCCTGCTAAATTGGAAGGAGGTGAGGATATCAATGAAAATGCTACTAAGGTACATTTTGAAAATGAACTAGATTTCAATGAGCCATTGGGAGGCTAAATTAGTTCAAACATCTCCCAATTCTAAAACTTGTTCATCTAATCAAGGATATGTCCAAGCATCTAGTTTACTGCGGGATTTAACTGAGTAGATAATCCTATATCCTCACCATAAATGAATAAATGAAGATACCAATGGATCAAGAGGAGAGGAATAAAAAAGTCCAATATTTCAAATATAGGAAGAGAGAATAGAACAAAAAATAGAAGATTGCAATAATCATGATAAGAGACCTAAAGGATTGAATGAGAAGCTTCTAAAAAAAAAGAAATGAAAAGGATAGAAAAGAGGTAGTAATGGAACTATGTTTGAGAAATCCTATAAATCTCTTCCAAAACAACACACATTTTTCAATGACTTAGTTTCTATTCATTGCCCCCAGTTTTGTCCATCATTTCCCCACATAAGTTTATCCAAACCCAATCAGGTTGCAGTCCTACATATCTAAAGATAACAAACATGGACGAGTAGTTGGCTTAGCAAGGTTCATAGACAAACAACACATCAATAAAATACTTACCACACTAACTCATTTGACTGAAAAATACAATGAAACTTTGCAACGAAAGATGTATAATTAGATGTATCATTGAGTACCTGTGTATTTAATGTGAAATTTCAATTTTTTTTAAAAGTTATGCCCAACGTTCATTGAAATTGCAACACTCCAGGATTTTCGTTACTATTTTGACATAAACTTAAAGTCAATTTGTGGGTCGATGGGTATATGGTTAGCATTTTTCAGGGTTCCAATGAATGGTTTTTTATAAATAGAAGTGAGTTTGACAATTTATCTATACTTGTGACAATTTTTTTCTATACTTGTGAATTTGCTATACTTGTGGCAGTTTGTGGAAATTATAGGCCAAATTTTTTAGTGCAAAAGATCAAAATTATTAGATTTTGTTACCTATCTATGATTACAAATTAGTGGAGTGTGAGTTTGATCTTTTTTGAAAATCTAAATTTTCAAGCTTGGTAAAGAAAAATCATGTCAGATAATATTCGTGCAGAATAAAATGAAGAGACACTTGCTAGATTGTGGGCTAGATTGAAAAGAAAGGGTGATGGGAAATGTTATTGTATTTGCAAGAATTTCATGGGCTTAAAGATGAGAAGACTTTTAATCACAATAGCTAAGAAAAATTGTAGCCAGCATGGTGACATTGGAGGGGGGCATGATTATCATCCATTGGTAAGTTGTTCATTATGTGTGTTTATATTGATTGAATTTGTAAATGTTATATCATTTTAACATTTTTTATTTATAAAAAAATCACTTGATCATGATCATGGTTTATTTGTGTTGATCATTATTATAAAGGTGGGGCACCCTAAGGCACATGATATGGATTATCACGGCCCAAAGAATGTGGTTTTGCAAGTGGAGGAACATGGAGCTATGAATATCGAACATGAAGTTAATGATCCTATGGAAGAAGATGATCATGGCCTAGAAAACATAGTTGAAGATGATGGTACAAATACATTCATCCATGACACATTTAGTGGCACAACTCATCATGATGATCAAGATGACTTTGATGATGTTCATGATTTACCTATACTTGAGAGGCATACAAGCCCCTTTATGAAGCCTCCTAAACAACTCTTCTCTCTAATGTATTGTTGTTGGTGAACTTGAAGGTTATGAATGGTTTATCAAACATAGAAATCTCACGGATGTTAAGGTATGTCATATATGTCATATTTTTTCATCTATTTTTGTTGTTAGTTCATCACTAGTAAATAAAGGATGAAATATGTACCATTCATATTCTTTATATTAATTTTTTTTTTTTTGTTATTTATTGATAGGTGAATTGTTATTACCACCATCAAATATTTTACCTCGCTCATACCAAGATTTATCTGCCATTATGAAAGATATTGGAATGGAGTATCAAGCAATAGATGCATGTCCCAATGATCATATTATATATCATAAAAAACATGAATTTGAAATAGAATGCCATGAATTTCATATTAGTAGATATCAAATAGATCAACTAAAAAAAAAGGTTCCTCACAAGGTTCTTCATTATATTCCCATTATTCCACATATGCAATGATTATTTAGGTGCAAAATTTTAGAGTAAAGGTTTTAACTTAATTATGTTAATTAAGTTACCTTTATTCCTCTCTTAAGATTTCACTTTAGTTGAATATTGTGACATTTAATAATTATATTAATTTTTAAATGTCTACCTATTAGGGTTACTTTTTAGGTTTTGCTTGATCTCCTTTTAAGGATTGATCTTTGTAAATAATTAGCTATTGTTCTGATAATATATCTTTGATATTACAGAGCTTGAAACCCTCACTTGATTTTTTCTCTATTCTCTTCCCTGTGATAGGTATCCCTTTGCATGCAGGTGTTCTTGGACTTTGAAGTTGGTTTTGACAACTTCTACATGGTATCAGAGCATGGGCCTGCTACAACCTGTTCCTGTTTTGAAGAATTTGGAGCTACGAGGGTTTGATCAGGCTTTTAGAAGTTTTCAGGTTGTTTTTTTGTGGATCTGTCCTACTCCATTCTTTGGGTTCATTTTGGGCCCAAATGGAGCTTTCCATTGGATTCACAACACTTGGAAACCCATATTTCCATATAAAGCACGTCCAGTTTGGCCACAGTTGACCGAAAAGGAAAAAAAAATCCCCAAAGCCATACAGCCCTAGGGCACGCCATTCGAGGTGAAAATTTGTAAAAAATAAATAAATAAACACAAAGTTTTTTTTTTAAATTTTGTGCCACCCTCACAAAAGGAGGCTGCCACCCTCCAACCACCTGGTGGCCACCTACCAGTCCACCACCACTAGAGGTTGCCACCACAAACCACCATTGGAGGTTGCCGCACCATCCCACCACTCGACTGCCAGTGGTAACCACCAGGGCTCATTGCCAGTGATAACCGCCAGCGCTCACCACCAGCAGTAAACTGCCAGCGCTCACCATCAATACTAAACTGCCAGCACCCACTACCAGCAATCACTGCCCATGTGACCAAGCTGTGGCAACCACCAGCTCCAATAGCCGACAGGCTAGTGCTTAGCCCCTTGGTTGCTGAAAAGACCAGGGGCTTATTTTTTTAGCTCCAGGGTGCTAAAGGGGCTATGATGGTGCTTTTTCATCTACTTTCATTCAATTAGGTATAAAATGGTCATTTTTTCTCTATTTTTTGAATGAAAATAGGCATTGGAAAGCTGCCTCTAAGTCCATCCTGGTGGTGTAGGTTTTTTTTTCCAAAATTTGTCAGTTTGGTTGCATTTGGATGAAAGAGGGAGCTTTTGAGACGAAAGGAGTGCGCGAGTGGAATAAGCAGCGATGGGGGATGAGTTTTGAGTGCCGAATTATCAAGTACACAAGATTCATTCTGAAGACTTTTTTGCTTTTTTCCTACTTTTAGCTAAAAATCTCCACTGGGGTTTGGTTTCTTGCATTGTGGGGGGAGTTTTTTTCTTTCTTTCTGTCATTTAATTTAGAAAACTAGAAACTCTTCACATTAAACATTCATTAAACCTTTCCAAACATGGCCAAAAACCCTTCTGCTATTGAACTTCTCACACCTCATAACTATCACACTTGGAAGGCATACATGACACGTCTTCTCAGATCAAAGGGGTTGTGGTCTTGTTTAGATGTAGTTCAACCAGTTTTGACATGACCATTTGAGGTTATGTAACATAGAAATAAGATGGATGAGGCTATGGGTTTTATTTCCTTTCATGTTTTAGACAGCTTGTTGTTTCATTTTGAAAAGTGAAAAAAATTCAATGATTTATTTGGTACCATCAATCAGTTTCATGCAATACAGATTGAGGCAGAGTTGACTTCACTTGTACATGATTCTTTTCCCACTATTGAGGACTTTCTGATGAAATTCAAACAATAGAGATCTCTTCTACAAGGTTGTGGTAAGAAAAAAAAGATAAGTGTATTTACTTGATTCTTTCTAAGCTTCAAGGTCCTTTTCAAATCTTCTCTTCAAAATTTTATTCCACCATGGATGTATTGGGAAACTGCTTTACCATGCCTACTTTTGAGGTGTTTTGTGATCGGTTGACATGAGAGAAAGCCAAGATATCACATTTGGATGCTCTCACAGGATCACAACACCAAGAATTGGTAGCACAGTCGTCTCAAGGGAAGAAGAAGCAAAAGTAG